>CM049843.1:35246322-35441322 GCA_027422415.1 Schizothorax lantsangensis | reverse complement strand
AAACAGCTCCACAATGTTAGTTTCAACGCTTGACGTAGATAAATGTGCACTGACGCATATCCAGTGGTTTGTGCGGAGAGCTGAAGCACACTTTACAGGACGAGCCATCACTTGCTTTAGAAACATTTCAAAATACGCCTCATGTTTGCTCATAAAGGTGAGAGTAATAGGCTACACTGTTCGGGACTGTAAAGAGTCTACTTTTATTTGATGCACTCACAATATGAACAAAACGTGCTTTTATAAAATAAAACAGCAGTTTGTGTTTTGAGCAGAAGCGCTTCTGAAAAACTCTAAAGACGCATCCAATGAGGAGACGGCGAGTCAGGATCTTCGTCAAATGCATGGATGATCCAAAATGCAGCTTTTCCCGAAGCATTGGGAACTTTTAGTAACCATGCTCCAAATTTTCCCTGATGCTCTGCATGGTGAACGGTCACCTGTATGCTAATGCGTGCGAATATGCGTTGCGTAGGCGATGTGTAATATTTATAATATAATCAGTATTTCATACAGTCGCCATGTGTGCTCTGCGCGTAGGCCTATATGGGCACAAATAAAGGAGAGAAGTCGAATGAGCCCGAGCACGATCTGTAAAAAACAAATGTCCCGAGCCCGGCCCGAATGGACTCCGCGTGTCGACGGGCTTGCAGACCTCTAATTTAGAGCTCGTTTCTGCTTAATGATGTCGCAGAATGTACCGTTAATCTGAAACCGACGTGTGATTGGTGCTTTAGCGCTAAAGAGACAAAGTCGTTGCCTGTGAACGGTGCATTTTTGTATTTCCCGGTAAAGTCGTTCCGGTAATTTTACGGTAATTTACTGGTATTACTGTGTGAAAGCGGTAGTGTGCTTAAAAGTATGTAAGGATGATGAAAATGTAGCTTTCGTCACAAATAAATTACATTTGAAAATATATTCAAATAGAAAGCAGTTATTTTAAATAGTGAAAGAATTCAAAATATTACTGTTTTTGCTGTACATTGGATCAAATAAGACAAAAATCTCACTGTTCTGACTGGTGTGTGTGTAAAATAATGTGATTTCATCACAGGTTTGGTCTTAAGTGTCCTATAAGGTGGTCTTAAACTGAACTTATATCATATCTGTAGACAGACTCTGGATAGAAGCGAGACTATAAGCACTTTCTGTGTTTCTAGAGGCTCTTCTTCAGTGTTTTAGCTCAGAATCTGCTCTGAACACAGAAACAGATGATGATGCACTAAACAAGAAAACACACAAGACGACTGTCATCTAATGCTATAAAAGAAACACTATCGGTTTGCATCGGTGCGGTTAATAAAAGAGTATTATTGAGCCTGTGCTTTGGCTCTGTGTGGATGAACGTGGTTAGGAAGAAAGGGTTGTTTTCTGTGGGTCCAGCACATGTTGGAGTGAAAGAGAATGAAGTCGACCAACCTGAACCTGGAACAACACAATCATATTAATATTTCTGTCTGATATGTGACCCTTTCAGCTTTGTTCATCAGTGGTGTAGTACAGATTTAGCTGGTAAATGATGGTTTCAGAAGAACAGGAACTAAAACAACATCAAAGCACTCAACATCACTGCTTACAGGAAAACTTTCTGCATTGTGCAGCTTAATAACATTCATTAAAATGATACTCAAAACAGCCCTCGCTTCATATAATTTGCTCTGAATAACACTCACCAGTGACAGAAACACTGAAGCTCCTCATTCTTCTAACACTGAAGCTGCTGCTGCTGCTGGTGATGTGTAGATGATAATCTCCAGAGTCTGTGGTTCTGGTGTTTCTGATGGTCAGAGATCCAGTCTGATCCAGCTCCAGTCTGTCTCTGAATCTCTCAGTACCTTCATTACACTGAACATCTGTACAGATCTGACTCTGATCTCCAGTGATTTGAGCGATACGAATGTTATTATAATACCATCTAATTGTGTGTTGCTGGTCTGTTTTAACACCGGTGTGTAGAGAGACTGAATCTCCCTCCATCACTGACACTTCAGCTTCAACACCAGGTGCACCTGAAGAAGAAATTAACAAACTATTATAAATCATGTCTGGATAGTGTGACACATTTATACAAGAGGAAAGTGCTGTAAAATGTTTTCTACAGATCACACAGACTCTAAGTACAGAAATATGTCTGGATTCATAAAGTAACACATGCAGAAGAACGTCTCAGGTTACGTATGTAACCATGGTTCCCTGAGAGTAGGGAACGAGACACTGCGTCCTCTAGGGGTCGCTATGGGGAACGTCGTCAGCGTGACCCGTGTCTGAAGCATACATACAAAAACACCACTTGTTGGCCGGCGACAGCCTATGACGTCACTACCGGCGCGACCACAGTATAAAGGGGCGCCGGGAAAATACGTCATCCACTTCTTCGTCTGAAGCTTGCATCCGAAGCATGGCACCGCGCCTAGAGGACGCAGTGTCTCGTTCCCTACTCTCAGGGAACCATGGTTACATACGTAACCTGAGACGTTCCCTTTCGAGGGAACTTCGAACTGCGTCCTCTAGGGGTCGCTATGGGGAACGGAATACCCACGCCACCATGCTGAGGGGAGTGCAAGCCAAGCACACAAGGCGAGCACTAAGTACCAACTCTACCCGGCTACGGGAGTTGCCCCTGGGACGGTTAGACGGCTGTCAGTGACATTATCCCCTACGGCCAAAGACCCGAGCTGCATACCCTGAAACTTACCTGTTAAGGGCCGGGACTCCCGGACCCAGGGTAGAGCTCGAAGGCTTAGAATCAGAAGAAAGATTCCTTTAAGGGGATACGGCCAAGTGCCTAGAATAGTAGCTAGTACCTGGCCTGTCACTCAGGGGCTACCGCTTGCTCTGAAGAGCTCAATGAGGGAACTGTCTCAACAGACCCTTGGTAGCAACACCCTGTTCAAGTCAGTATCACTATGATACATAGGTAGAGTGGGCCCAAGGCGAAACCGGGGCCTGCCAACTCAAAGAAAGGGCATGAAGCCGCAGCGCGTAATCCCTACCATACAGGATTTTTAGAAAGACCGCAAAAGCACTTGATGTGCGATCTTACCACAATGTGGATTTTTAGAAAAGTGCCCAGAGACTAGCGTGCGCACTTACATAACATGGATTTTCTTTCCGTTCTAGGGAATCACAGAGGCTGTCATTACACAGCGAGCAGCTTAACAGGGAGGCCAAGAGAGGCCTAACAACCTGAAGTTTGCTGATTCCGAGCTCTGGGGAGCGGAGAACCTAGCTCTCAGCATGAGAGGGAATTCAGACGCTTCAGAAGGGAGTGGCATGCTCATATGTGACCCTCTACAAAGAGGGGAGCAATGCTAGCTCAACCGACAAGGAGAGCAACCTAACAGGGAGGCAGAGAGAGGCCTAGCAACCTGAGGTCGCTGAATCACAGCGCTCGTGATCTAATTTGTCTTTCAAGCCCAGAGCATTGGGCGAAATAGGTAGAGTGGGGCCCAAGGCGAAACCGGGGCCTGACCAACTCAAAGAAAGGCACGAAGCCGCAGCGCGTAACCCTTACCGTACAGGATTTTAGAAAGAATGCAAAACACTTGATGTGCGATCTTACCACAACGTGGATTTTTAGAAAGTGCACAGAGACTTAGCGTGCACACTTACCATAACATGGATTTAAACTGCTGTGCCAGCTCTGGAGAGCGGAGAACTCAACTCTCAGCATGAGAGGGAACTCAGACGCTCAGAAGGGAGCGGCATGCTCATAGGTGACCCTCTATGGTGAGGGGAGCAATGCTAGCTCGACCAACCAGGAGAGCATGAGGCTACTGTGACAGCTCCGGAGAGCGGGGAACTCAACTCTCAGCATGAGAGGGAACTCAGACGCTCAGAAGGGAGCGGCATGCTCATAGGTGACCCTCTAAGAGAGGGGAGCAATGCTAGCTCGACCAACCAGGAGAGCAACCTAACAGGGAGGCAGAGAGAGGCCTAGCAACCTGAGGTCGCTGAATCACAGCGCTTGTGATCTAATTTGTCTCTCAAGCCCAGAGCATTGGGCGAAATAGGTAGAGTGGGGCCCAAGGCGAAACCGGGGCCTGACCAACTCAAAGAAAGGCACGAAGCCGCAGCGCGTAACCCTTACCGTACAGGATTTTAGAAAGAACGCAAAACACTTGATGTGCGATCTTACCACAACGTGGATTTTTAGAAAGTGCACAGAGACTTAGCGTGCGCACTTACCATAACATGGATTTAAACTGTTCTAGGGAGCCGCAAAGTGAGCAACTTAACAGGGAGGCCTAAAGAGGCCTAACAACCTGAAGCTGCTGACTGACAGCTCTGGAGAGCGGAGTCACAGTGCTCGGAAGGGAATAGCGTTGCTCATAGGTGACCCTCTATGGTGAGGGGAGCGATGCTAGCTCGACCATAAGGAGAGCACCTCCAAATCACAGAGCTCTGGGAAGCGGAGGACCCAACTCTCAGAATGAGAGGGAACTCGGAAGGGAGCGGCATGCTCAAAGGTGACCCTCTATAGTGAGGGGAGCAATGCTAGCTCGACCATAGGAGAGCAACCTAGCAGGGAGACATAAAGAAGCCTAACAACCTGAGGCTACTGTGACAGCTCAGAAGGGCTCTATAGTGAGGGGAGCAATACTAGCTCGACCAGCCAAGAGTGAGGCTGCTGTGACCGCGCCGGAGAGCGGAGAACCCACTCTAATATTACAGGGAACTCAGACGCTCAGAAGGGAGTGCTCGACCGACAAGGAGAGCAACCTAACAGGGAGGCAGAGAGAGGCCTAACAACCTGAGGCCGCTGCATCACAACCTTCGGAAGGGAGCAGAGTGCTCATAGGTGACCCTCTCGATGAGGGGAGCAATACTGGCTCGACCGACCCGGAGAGCACCTGAGGCTGCTGAAACACAGCCCTTGGAAGGGAGCGGCATGTTCATAGGTGACCCTCTATGGTGAGGGGAACAATGCTAGCTCGATCGTACCGGGAGAGCAACGTCTAAATCACAGAGCTCCGGGCAGCGGAGAGCTCCACTCTCAGCATTAGAGGGAATTCAACCGCTCAGAAGGGAGCGGCATGCTCATAGGTGACCCTCTATGGTGAGGGGAGCAATGCTAGCTCGACCAACCAGAAGAGCCTAAGGCTGCTGTGACAGCTCCAGAGAGCGGAGAACTCAACTCTCCGCATGAGAGACTCAGACGCTCAGAAGGGAGCAGCATGCTCATAGGTGACCCTCTATGGTGAGGGGAGCAATGCTAGCTCGACCGACAAGGAGAGCAACCTACCTGAGGTCGCTGAAATCACAGCGCTCGACAGGGAGCAGTGCTCATAAACGACCCTCTACGATGAGGGGCTTTATGCTCTATACATAGGTAGAGTGGGGCCCAAGGTGAAAACCGGGGCCTGACCAACTCAAAGAAAGGCACGAAGCCGCAGCGCGTAACCCTTACCGTACAGGATTTTAGAAAGAACGCAAAACACTTGATGTGCGATCTTACCACAACGTGGATTTTTAGAAAGTGCACAGAGACTTAGCGTGCACACTTACCATAACATGGATTTAAACTGCTGTGCCAGCTCTGGAGAGCGGAGAACTCAACTCTCAGCATGAGAGGGAACTCAGACGCTCAGAAGGGAGCGGCATGCTCATAGGTGACCCTCTATGGTGAGGGGAGCAAAGCTAGCCACTACCTGAAACCTCAGTAGCCCTCCAGTAGCCACAATCCTAGCAGGGGAACACTCTAGGCAAGGGCTCAGGGAGATGCTACTTAAAACCCCCGAGAGGGGAGCAGTCCCTGAGCTAGTATATAGATATCCTCAGATAGCCATGCACCTTCCTCAAAGGCGGTGTCCCATGTCCAGAATTATATTTTAAAAAGACCCGCAGGTCCTGGAATTGCAGTGCTGGGGACCTGCTGACCAAGGAGGCTCCACAGAGACCTACGACTGGGCCATACGATCCAGGGGTCTCATCCCAACCTGGATCTAGTATCGACGAGTGAGGTCATCACTGCACTGAGTCAAAACAAAAACCGACAGGTTTCCCAGAAATACTGCAAAGAATGGTTACACAATACCAGTTTTTCCGTAGAACTGGATCGTACTCACCCATTTCCATGGTTCCTGCACATGAGATGGTTGCAGGGGAATTTAGAGAGGGGAAGATGAGGGCCGATGACAGTGCCCCCCCTGAGGGAAAGGAGTAGATGTTTCACTCACCTTGGTCCGGACGAGAGCGTTGCGAACACTTCGTCTGGATCACCTCCTTCTCAGGTCTTGCCTACCTCTCTTTTACCCGCGCCTCCATCTAGCCCTACCCGCAGGCAAGGGAGGGGCACGAGCTGCGACACTAGCCTTCTGTGCCCATCTCTGTCCCCAGATGGAGATGGGCCAGGACCCCTGTATTGTTCGGGCTCAGACCTGGACCTTCATCAGGTGACAAGCCCTGACAGGTCTTTCAGCAGATCAGCCTGGTATGCCTGAAGCACCACATCATGTGCAACGAAGTAACAGCCTGACCTGCTGCTGCGTATTTTTGAAGGGGCTTAGATGGCAAGGAGGGAGCCTGGAGAGAGGATGTCTCGCCCACAGAGAGATAGCTGGCTAGCGTCTCTTCCACAGGGGGCATCCCTCATAGCCGTTTCCACGCATCCCCTTAATGTCAGCATAACTGGTATGCTGACACCTATGGATGTGAGAGGAAAACGGGTTTAAAAAATTATTATACAATTATTATTATTATTATTTTTTATTTATTTTTTTTTTTTTTTTGCCCCCCGGCGCCATCTTGGCCCGCTTTCACGGCAAGTAAAGCCTCGCCGTGGCGCGTTCCATAACCTCCAACAACTCATCATACGCAGGGCAGGAGGATTGAGCAGGCTCAGCCTCAGCTTCTTCGCCCTAGACATCTCCTGCTCTTCCTGGGCATAACCCAGCAGAGCACTAGCAGCTGGATCAAATGATGTCTGCGAGATTGCATCATCATCATCCAGCCGCTCACCCTCGTTCGCGGCCGACGAGCGCGAGAGGGAAACCCCCTCTCTAACTCATCGGCCAGTTCCCCGCCTGTGAGCCCCATGAGATCATTCCCCTCTGTGCCTCGGCAACAGTGGGTCCTGAACCGTGGGAAGCAGACGGCTGCCCCTCCTTCCTCGAAAAGAGAGACAGACGAAAGCGGAGCTTTCTCATCGAGAAAAACTCACAGTGCATGCATATCGCTCCCTCGAGAACATCGCGTGCGTGCTCCTAGCCCGAACAAAAGACGCAAAGATCATGTGTGTCAAACAACAAGGATGTACACATCTCTTAAACGCCTTGCTAGTGCTCGCCATAGTAACAGTAAAAAATCGTTTTTACCTTTTCCATAGTAGATTTGCACACTTCAAACAAAACAGTCATTGAAGACGAAGAAGAGGATGACGTATTTTCCCGGCGCCCCTTTATACTGTGGTCGCGCCGGTAGTGACGTCATAGGCTGTCGCCGGCCAACAAGTGGTGTTTTTGTATGTATGCTTCAGACACGGGTCACGCTGACGACGTTCCCCATAGCGACCCCTAGAGGACGCAGTTCGAAGTTCCCTCGAAAGGGAACATCATTGATTCAGATCAAACACACATTATGTACTTGTATACTTCAGAGACCACAGATGATGCCATTTATTTAAGAGGATCAGAAGTAACCTGCTTGGTCTTCTCTGCCAGTGTGTTGTCAGTTTTCTCTTTGCTCTGCGATGTATATTTCACTGCGTGAGAACATATGTGTAGTGTGAGAGCGGCATGGTTTGTCGGTCATGGCAACAGTAACTAAGGGTGGGCGGGTTTTGCGAACGGTCAATTGAATGCAGAAGTCCGAATGTGCCAATATAAAACCAACTTTACCCAAGTAACAGGAATGCAAAGCATCTTTCCGGTTACGAGTCAGACATGACTTCAGTGTTCAGGAAAAACTAACATTAACATTGACGTCGCCTGTACTTCAGCCGAGGTCCCAACGCGTTGTGGCATATGGATTCAGCTTAAGCTTAATTAAGCTTAAGCTGTACGGCATTGCAATTAATGGTTGCATTGACGGCTTCAGTCGGTTTGTGTTGTGGATGGAAGCGTACAATACAAACAGTGACCCCAAAGTAATTGCAGACTACTACATTTCCACTGTAACCCGCATTGGGGGTTGTCCCGAGCGACTACCCAGGAACAGAAAACGGACACGTCAAAGACATGCAGGTTTTCCTGCGCAGAAACCACACGGACAGTTACGCAGGAGAGAAAAGTTTTATGTATGGATGCAGCACGGCAAATCAACGCATAGAGGCATGGTGGGGTATCCTGCGTAAACAAAGTGGACAACTTTGGATGGACATCTTTCAGACCCTCAAAGATGATGGGCATTTCTCTGGTGATTTCTTGGACAAAAATCTTATACAGTTCTGCTTCTTGAACCTTGTCCAGGTATGTAACAATTTATTAGGTATTTATTACGATTAAGTCTAAAGGCTAATCATACAGTAATATCCACTTTGAACTGAAGTTCAAATAATAGATAAACAGCTGGATTTAACTATTATGTGAAGTTCAAAGTGTTGTTTATGCAAGGATGTATTTTGTGCATATAAGTTGTGCAGTAAATAGTTATAGATAACATGGTGAATGTTAACAATTACATTTTTAGTGTCAAAATTCATGAACAATAACACATCTTTTTTTTGGGGGGGGGGGGGGGGGGGGGGGGGGGGGGGGGGGGGGGGGGGGGGGGGGGGGGGGGTTTATATGTATGATGGTGGTTCTGCAGCTCAGTCTACATCCAGTTTTAATAATGAATGTCTTTATTTGTCATGCAGAATGAGCTAGATGAAGCTGTGAGAACATGGAACACCCACCAAATAAGACCACGACCAGGCCAGGGACTGCCCGCAGTTCGCCCAGTTCTGATGTTCTCTTTGCCAGAAATTCATGGTGCAACAGAAGACAAACTGAAATCTGTTCTTCCTGAAAAAGTGGCTGCTTGCAAAGAGGAGTGCTCCCCAAAGGGGCAGTACCCCTGTGACAAGACTGTATTTGAGCTCTGTGTATTTCTTATGGAAGAAAAAGGATTTTTCCCTTGGACCCCTACCATGCAGCTGAACTGTACACTCTGTGTATGAGATACTAGAGAATATCTATAAAGAAAAAATGTACATGTTTGTATTTTAATGAAAGCATTATTAAATTTGAACTCAGATCTATATTAGACTAGAGACCGTATTACAATAGTATTTGTATTACAGTGTTATGCTAATATATTTTATTATTTTGAGCTGTGTAAGTGTAATACACATTTTTAATGAACAGTTGTGGTGTATGCTTATACAAACAAGACATTACAGTACACCAATAACTAACCATAATCAACGTAATACATGCAAAATATTTAATACATTTTTAAAACATCATGAAAACATCTATGAGCAACAAGTATATGCAACTCTCACAGTGACTGCATGAATCATTTCAAAAACTTGCTAAGAACTCTCTGATGTGCCTTTTGAAGTGTTATTTACCTGAACTATACTTGAACATTTTTATAACATTTAATATGAGCATATGAATCAATATGTAAACAAAACATGGAAACTAAACAATGTATTTTCACAGAGAATATGTAAACCCTCGAACAGTTGTTTTTACATTACATGCTGTGACACTCCTAAGCTTGATCTCAAATAACTTTTCAAGTATACCATTTCAGTTATAAACCTGGTTTTCTTCAGAATTCTACATTCCATGAGTATAGCAATATAAATCAGTATTGAACCATAACGTAAACACAACATAAAAATGTATTTAAACATTTAACCAGAGAATACATGCAAAACCTCCAGCAGTTCTTGATATCAAATAACTTTTCAAGTATAAACCTGGTTTTCTTACATTCAGTGAGTATAGATATAAATCAGTATTTAAACATAATGAAAACACAACATAAAATGTATTCACACAGAGAATGTGCAAAACCTCAGGAGCTGTAATGATCGTATGCTTAACCTTAAATTTGATACCATTTTTTTTTCACAAATTCAATGGGTATAGAATTTTTAATCAATATGTAAACCTAAGATGTAAACACAACACATACAGTGTATTTCCAGTTATCATATGCAAAGCTTCAGTGTAATACATTTAACGTTGTTATGTTTTTAAGTATGAACCTGCTATTTCTTCAGAATTCTACATTTACGGACATTGAAGGTGTGTGTGTGTCTGTGTGTGTGTCTGTGTGTGATGTGTGTGTTTAGAAAAATGTCCAGCTACACAATGTCCATGACCCAGATGTTGCTTTCCAGAACACAGTTAAATTCAGCACGGAACTGTGGGAAATTATCATAGGAGTCGGAGAGTTCTAGGACCATTCCACAGGTATGTCCAATTGGCCTTCTAGTGAAATCTGTCTGGAAGGTGAACTCTACATGAATAGCCTCTGTAACCACCAAATCGGAACCGGTACAGAATCTCAAAAATTTGCTGAGTTTGTCTTCGTCAATTTACCTGATGTACCTTTTCAAGTGATTGGCAACCTCTGTTTGATTTTCTGACATTTCTGGTGGGAACTTCAGCAGCCCAGTCGCCTTTTTTTGGTGTAGGCTTTAAGTCTTTGTATAGCTGTTGAATTTCTTCACAGCTTAGAGAGATCAGGCCTTTTGTGACCTCCCTCCAGCGGTCAATAACGAACATTGGTTTCTGAATGAGTTCCTTGTGAGCATTTTCGTCAATTATTCCTGGTAGAGAGGAAGCAGTGACCCTCCTCCTGCACTCATAAGTGTTCATGATGTCCAGAAGCTCATCGAGGTCGACAGAGGAAAAGTCGTTGAGTGCTTGATTGAGAACATCTCGCTCCTGGCAGCTGACAAACTTCATGAATGTTGCCTTTAGGTCTGTATATACAGCCCCAAAGAGCATCTCCTCAAGCAATGGTGAAGCAAGCTTGATGGGCATGTATTTGCAGTCTTTAAACCCTTTAAGAAGGACTCGCCCCACAGCTTTCCACTTGTCACTGTTGAAGTCATGCCTGAGGAAGGGCACTTTTACAGATGTTCCGACAGTGCAATGTTCATAGAAATCAGACCAGAAGTTACTGTACACATCACGAAGGACGCCTGGCCCACTACCTGCTTCCTCTGAGTTGTTGGGAAGTATATGTCTTACTGTCAAGGACTGGGTGACAATTTCGTGGTCAGAAAATGCCTCAATCATGTTATTGAAGCTATGTGAGTAGTGTATGGTCAAATTCCTGTTCGGTAAATCATTAGGAACATTTTGTGGTGAGTTACAAGGGTCATGGATCACTGTGTCATTGAGAGAATCTTCCTCAATAGGCTGTGTGGACCAAATGTGATCTCTGGGTCACTTCTGACATTGAGCACCATGCCTGCAAGATGGTCTTGTGAGGAATGTAGGCTTACGTCTTCATCAGAAATAAAAAAAAACATCAGGAAGGGTGTCCTGAGGCTCATATATCTCTAGTTGCTTATTTTCATTCTGAGAACAGTCATCAACTTTTGTTGAATCTGAATCGGAGATGTCACTAGCCTGGTCAGATTCATCACTAGACTCCTCAGTCAAGCTCATTTTTGGACGAGTTGCTACATAGAAACACAAAATGGGGAGTTTGACAGTGTTGTAAATCATTCCGACTGAGACATCCTTAGGGAGTGGATTTTGCTTGAAATCCCAAACTTCAAATTCAAAATCAGACTCTTCGCCTTTGGTGGAGTTTCCATTCGGAAAGAATAATGCCTTTCCTTCTTTTAGTATATCATCATATCTTGCCTCAGCATTTATCTGTAGTTTTCTGTTCCCCCCACCTTGCCTTGCTCAAACCTGTTTTATTACACCATTTTCATCGTGAAGCCACCCAATTTCAATATTTCATTTGCATGATTTTGTTTTGCAGCTTGCTTTTTTGTTTGATGTTTGTGGCTGTTCATTTTGTCATGCTTTGCGATTACTATGGTAACGTCCGCCTTGAGTCCATGACACAAGCACTGCCTTGACTGTATAAAACGCATCCAAACTGAGAGAAAGCGATAGCCGCGCTGTGTTTTCACCGCTTGCCGTGTTCTGTGTAAAAGTAGAACTGGGATTGCGTTGCTCATCTGAAGCGCGTGCGTGCTGGTGCGGCTCGTCAGTGTTAAGTGTAAACATCATTTAAATCACTATATCATATTGATTTTAGAGTAGTATGAGGTTTCAAAGCATTTTAGATTGTTTCTTCTTATTGTGTACGTTCATAGAGGGAGAGACGGGACATACAGTAGTGTGCGGTGGCTCGTATGTGCAAAAGATCCAACAAATAAACACATTGAAAACACAGATGGACAAAAATAAAGTTTATAGAGTTTCAATGACGATTGCAAAGAACATGCCTGCGTCCCAATGTGCACACTGTCCATGCTAAATTCTATGTGATATTAGTCATTTTTAATAGGCCTAATATTTAGGGCCGATAGGGTGGATAGTGTGCACATTGGGACGCAGGGCATGTTTCCTCAAATCCAGCACTGGAGGGTCATTGTCCTGCAGAATTTAGCTCCAACCCTGATAAAAACTCAACTGATACTGTCTAGTGACTCTGAAAACCTTGATTAGCTTGTTGTTTGTAAACTATTGGCATAAACAAGATTACATCTTTAATATGAATGAATATGAACATGAATATGAATTAATAAATTGTATACATATAAGTTGCATATTTTTGTTTTTTGTTGAATTGTAAATACTTATTTTATTTTCATTATTAAGAGGTTTGCACAAGAGTTAACTGTAAACTGCAAACATTCAACTATGCTAAAATTAAATGTCTTGGTTTGGTTTACACTGGAAGTGTTCCATTAACTCTGTTAAACTATGATTACTAAAACTAAAACTGAAATATATAAAAACTAAAAAGAAATGTGTTCACAAAATAAAAACTAAACTAAAACTAACAAAACCATTAATGAAACTAACTAAAACTAAACTGAAATTATAGGAAATTTGAAAACGATATTAAAAAAAAACTAATTTAAAAATTCAAAACTATAATATCCTTGCTTCATTGCTGTAATTTCTTCCTCAGGGATGCCTCGATTTCTTAGGAAATTGAAAATATAAACCATTTCAACTTTATTCTCGTAACATTTCGACTTTATTCTCGAAACATTTCGACTTTATTCTCGTAATATTTCGACTTTATTCTCGTAACATTTCGACTTTATTTCTCGTAACATTTCGACTTTATTTCTCGTAACATTTCGACTTTATTCTCGTAATATTTCGACTTTATTTCTCGTAACATTTCGACTTTATTCTCGTAATATTTCGACTTTATTCTCGTAACATTTCGACTTTATTCTCGTAATATTTCGACTTTATTCTCATAATATTTCGACTTTATTCTCGTAACATTTCGACTTTATTTCTCGTAACATTTCGACTTTATTTCTCGTAACATTTCGACTTTATTCTCGTAATATTTCGACTTTATTCTCGTAATATTTCGACTTTATTCTCGTAATATTTCGACTTTATTCTCGTAACATTTCGACTTTATTAAGACAATTTGCTGTAGGCCTATTCCACATAATATGCAATAAAACAATAATAGGCTACAATATGATTCGTTAACACGTGAGCTTGCTGTTCTTCTAAAATGAATCCGTGAATTTACAAACCCGCGGGAACGGATTGTGAAAGCGTGCGCACAGATTATGAATTTGTGGGTACGGATTCAAAAACCGAGGGTATGGTTTAAAAAAATCTGAGCGCACGGATTGGAAATTTGTGGGTACGGTTTATTAATCCGTGGGCACGATTTGTTAAACCGAGGGAACAGTTTAAGAACTCGTGAGCACCGTTTATAAACTGAGGGGATGGATTGCAAAACCCTCGCCACGGATTGTTTTTCTCCTACAGGTGACGTGCCGGGCTCCGTACTATTCTGAGATTCCTGTCAGAATGACATAGCTCTGCGCAGGCCCCTCCCACGATAGTTGATTGACAAGACCGTCTTACCTTAGACCCGCCCTGAGTGAACTGAGTGAGCTGTAAACAGTCCGACCGACTCCGGTGCAGGGGAAGACAAGATGTCTCATATTAAGCGATTGAGGTGTTTAGTTGTTGGATGTAATAATGAATATAGCAGTCGTGAGTTACTCCTGACATCTGAGACACAGAGGATTAATGTTACTTTCGCTTCGAAGTGAATGCGCCGATCCCTGATCTGCCTAAATGCGTCTATGTTCACGCGAATCATTCGTGATCCAGCTTTACAGAAAAAGTGTGTATAAGGGTTTTTATGAATCTTTGCAAATCGCCTTTCCTAATATATGCTAGTTAGCAAGTTTCACAGCTTAAGTTTACAGTCTGCTCGTCACTCCACGGAAGAGAGGGGCGGAGTCAGCAGAGCTCATTAGCATTTAAAGCAACATGGCCTAGAATGGCTCGCTGAAAACAGAGCTGATTTTGACAGGGTAAAAAGGGTGTTGTTTTTCACTACCATTGAGAAATTTTAACCAAAGTATGTTATAGACTTTTCATTAAGACTCTAAAGAATCATATCAACTTGTGGAAAATGGGCATCCGGTGACCCCTTTAAACTCATGATATTCGGGACAAACAGCACTCGTGTGATGTTGCTCTCGCTGTTCATGTGATATCACTTATTATATCATGATATAGGCTAAATATGAGGCAAAACGCATACAGGGGCATTTTTGCACCAATATCTTGAATTTTAGGGCATAACTGCATTTATGTAGTTGTTGCCCTGCATCATATTTATCAACTGTATGAAATATAAGATGACGTACAGATCTGGGGGCGGAGCCAGTGCATTAACTGCGTTAAAATACTTGAATTGCGTTATTTTTTCAAAACTAATTAATCAAGTTAACGCGTTAAACTGACAGCCCTAATATATTTATATTCATATAATTGATATTATAATTATTTGAAATATATAAACATAACATTTTTCTTAAATATTATTTATTATTATTTCTTAAATAAAAACTTTTATTTTGGATGTGATTAATCACGATTAATCACAACATTAATCATTTGACAGCACTAATATATATATATATATATATATATATATATATATATATATATATATATATACACATTACCGCGGGAAGTAGGGGTGCTGAGGGTGCTGCAGCACCCCCCTGGCGTGTAGCCCAAGAAAAAATGGGGGTGCTGGGGGTGCGGTATTAAAAAATAAATAAATGAAATTTTGTAACAGAAAATAAATAAAACTCATTTTATTAATTTGTATATTCATTAAAATTAATAGAAAAAAAGAAGCCTAAGCCTACAATGACAATAAGCAACAGTAGAACATTTGATTGAGAAAGTCGTTTCAACTTGAAGTTAAACTGACTTAGGAAGTCGTTTGTTGCCATGGCTTTTTGATCATATTATTACCTGCACCATACCCAAATCAAGAATTAATGACCATTTCTACAGCCATCACAAAGATACGGCAGAGAAAGATCGAGAGTGTCTATTTACCTCAGCAGCAACCAATCTTTAACGTTAGATCTTTCCTATTCTTGGAACAAAATGAATGCGTAATGTTGATTCAGTATTAGGCTACTCATAACATCAGCAATAGGCTACAATGACAAAGTAGCTTATATTAAACATAAAACTTTTATTAACTGAACGAATAAGACATATGCGCGTTGTAACAAATCAATAAAAGGTTTTTGGATTTCCCCTTACTTCAAACGAACGTAGTTTGGCTCATTATTTTAATTAACAATAATAATAAAAAAGGCTATAGCCTACAATAAAACAGTACAATGCCAAATTCACTTAGGCCTATGTTAAACTTTGAACTTTTATGAACAATATGAATAAGGGAAATATGTTTTACCCGCATTGTAACAAATAAATAAATGGTATTTGGATTTCCCCTTTCCTTAAAACGATTGTAGTTTGGGGTTCATTATTAGTGTAACGGGGCGAACAAGACGTGAGACGTGCGGATCCATATGCAAGGCTTTATTCCAAAACATGGTCATAATACAGGCAGGGTCAATAAACAGCAAACAGGTATGGCAGGGGCAAGACACAGAGTAATCCTTAGGGCAAGCGTGGGTCGACGATCGGCGAACAATATCCAACAGGGGCAAGGCAAAGAGAGATAATCCAGGTAAACAGCAATAATCCAAACGAGATGCAAACAGAGTCCAAAGGGCAAGGCTATAAGGGTAAATCCAGAAAACACGGGCAGGAATCAAACACGGGAAAACTAACAAGGCAAACTGACAACTAGGAACGCTCTGTAGAGTAGCTATGGCTAAACAATACTCGGCAGAGAGCAAGAGGATGTCCCAGGTTTAAGTAAGCTGTGTAATTGTGAGATGATTCTCAGGTGTGAGCGAGATCAGTGCAAACAGCAGTGTGTGTGACGTCAGTGCAGTGTATTATGGGAAATGTAGTCTTAGGTGACGTTCAACAGTTAGTGTAGTGCAAGACTCCATGTGGTGAGTGAGTGACCTCTGGTGGTGATCGGGCGGAAGGCCACAGACCGGATTCGTGACAGAGCCCCCCCCCCCAAAGAGCGGCTTCCAGACACTCCAATGCGATCCAGGAGGGAGGTGGAGCGGAGGTGGAACAGGGGGAGGGACGGAGGGCCAGGTCCATGTGCAAATGGAGAGACTGGAGACTGAGGCAGAGCCGGAAGCCAGGGCAGAGACGATGGAACTGGAGCCCACCTGGGCGGAGCGGACGGGACCGGAGCCCACCAGGGCGGAGTAGATGGGACCGGAGCCCACCAGGGCGGAGTAGATGGGACCGGAGCCCACCAGGGCGGAGTAGACGGGACCGGAGCCCACCAGGGCGGAGCAGACGGGACTGGAGCCCACCAGGGCAGAGCAGGAAACCACCAGACCGGAGTAGAAGACCACCACGGCGGAGCGGAAGACCACCAGACCCAAGCAGAAGACCACCACGGCGGGGCAGAAGACCACCAGACCTGAGCAGTAGACCATCGCAGGAAAGCAGACCGGGCAGGAAACCATGGCAGAGTCTGAGATCTGGGGGGAACAGAGACAGACAACACAGAGAGAGCAGAGACAGACAACACTGGCGGTGCATTCACAGTTTCTGAGTTCATGGTAGGCAGTTCAGGTGTATATTCCTTGACAAAGACAGGCAGTTCGGAATCGGACACATTGGCTGGTTCAGAGCAGAGCATATGTTCAAAGGCGACCTCTGTGGCCGTGACAGGGCAGGACAAGGGTTCGCAGACGGCCTCCATAGCCGTGACTGGGCAGGACAAGGATTCGCAGATGACCTCCATAGCCATGACTGGGCAGGACAAGGAATCACAGACGGCCTCCATAGCCGTGACAGGGCAGAGCAAGGATTCACAGGAGGGCACCACTGACACCTCTGGGGGTTCTGCAGCAGACGCCGCCACCTCTGGAGGTTCTACAGTGGTAACACCAGGAGATAGGTAGTGTTCAGTAACGGTGCTTGACCGCAACATGACAGGTTGAGAGTACGTTCTTGGGCGCCACCACCATACAAGGAGATGAAACGAGCACCGCCGCTTCAGGAGGTTCTGCAGCATATGCAACCACCTCTGAAGAAACTGCAGCGAGTGCCATTGCTTCAGCGGGCACAGCAGCGAGTGTCACTACCCCCTGAGGTTCTGCAGCATCAGCCGCTACCTCTGAAGACATCAAAGTGGACGTCGCTACCTCGGGCAGTTCTGCGGTGGTGTACGCAGCCCAAATGCAACATAAAGTGATCCCTATCATGGGAAGCGCTTCAGACAGAGGAATAAGTTCAGGGACAGGAGGGTTAACGTGAGTGGATTTGGGGATACCAGCTGCGCGTGCAGACACCAGCGGTGCATCCCTCACGCTGGACACCAGACAGGGAGTACGAAGGACTGACCTTAAATCTCTGGGTGTGATAGACTCTGGCAGTTCAGCGGAGACGTGAAGAGGCTCTGGCTGAAGAGCTGAGACGTAAAGAGACTCTGGTGGAAGAGCTGAGACGTGAAGAGACTCTGGCGGAAGAGCTGAGACGTGGTGTGACTCTGGCTGATCAGTTGTGGGATGGGTTGATTCATGACGATCAACGGTGACTTGGTCTGACTCGTTAACATCAGTTGTGACTTGACTTGGTCCTTTAACAACGGCTGTGAGTTGACTTGGTTCTTTAACAACAGCTATGACTTGACTTGGCTCTTTAACATCAGCTGTGACTTGACTTGGCTCTTTAACATCGGCTGTGATTTGACTTGGCTCTTTAACATCAGCTGGGACTTGACTTCCCAGCTAACACAGCCATGTGGGGCCCACAGGGGTTGCAACTGGGCCGATATCTGGGGCCCACCTGGGCTACAGCTAATTTTGTCCTCAGTTTCCATGGTGGCCCAACATGGGTTAACCCAGATGGGCTGATGATGGGCCCTTGATGGGCTCCATATAGGGCCCATATGGGTTAACCAGGTAGCTCCCATTTGGTGCCTACATGAGTCTGCCTACATGGGTTAGTGATGGGACCCAGCTAGGTCTTATGTAGTTCTCTTATGGGCCACAACAGGTATTCACATGGGCTAATATATTTGTCTGCTTGGGTTACCTTATTTTACAGTAAACCCCTAAACACAAACATTACATTAAATCCACTAAAAAGCTAAAGGTATTCAATAAACAAAAACCAGTAGTTCATGCTTTTAAGCAAAGTTTATTTGGAATAATTTAAACATGACTATCATAACTTGTACATTCATAACTTTATAAAATAAGTTTCTAAAAAAAAAAGTTAATTTTAAGCTCCTGAAAAACTTATTTTCTTGTCAAAACTTCATAACCTTTATTCTGACTGCTTTAAGCAAGGTTTCGTTGGAATAATTTGAACATGACCATTACAACTTGTATATTTACAACTTTACAAAACAATCATCTTAAAAGTTAAAGTGAAGCTCCTGACAAACATTATTTGGCATAATCGTTATTGTTTGTATATGCATATCTGAAATCTCTAAAATGCATTTCACAAACAAACAAACCAACAGTGCAGCTCCTCACTCCTCTGTCCTCGCTCTCCCAACGGCCCTTTGAAAAGACAACAATTAATCAACCACTGTGCCACATTTTCAGTTAAAACAGATCATTCTTGTCTTTTTTAAAGATTGTATTTCCATTTAAAAATCAAGAATATCTTAAGACTTACCCATTGTGCTCTCCACTATGTGACCTCGCAGAATGGTTTCCTCCCATCACCGATTAGCTACGTTGACACTGAGTGTTCTGCCTCTTTTCTGGTAATTTGCCTTGTAAGAATTTTTTCAAGCTTCCTGTAAAACACAAAAGAACAAAAGTTAGAATAAATTCCATATTTACGCCCTTGCAATAAATAAGCAGTCATCTCCAATTTTACATTTTTTCAGGAAATACAATAATGATATTGGATATAATATTCCATCATAAACAAATGATTTCTGTGTAAACAAGGGCACAGGGCAACATTTAAAGGCATAGTTCACACAAAAATTACATGTCTCATTTAATCACAAATGTCAAAATCTGTCCATCTGAAATTCTTTTAAACAGTTATAATTTTTATCAGGCAAATATAGGTCTTTTTCATTGCCATTACAGTGAAATAACTGAACATAAACATAAGAGCCTGATAATGATTTTAGAAGAAAATTTCAGACGTTTTTTGCATCTGACGTCTTCATTTGTTCTTATTTTAGTATCATTTCACTTGTATTAGTGTACACTCTAAAAAATGCTGGGTAAATATTGGACAGAACACATGCTGGGTTGTTTTCAAACAACAGGTTAAATGTTTAACCCAACCTTCTGGGCAGTAACCCAACCGCTGGGTTCGTCCATATTTTACCCAGCGCTGGGTTGTATTTAACCCAGCATTTTTTAGAGTGTACTTGTCTTTAATAAAGTTTGAATTTTATTATTTATTATAAACTGAGTTTTGTGATCGCTACACCACAAATGAACAGTTACTTATCACTAAAATAAGCAGTACACCTGGTCCATATTCTCATAATTTGTGGTATTGTTTGTCCAAGTATGGACAATTATTTGCATACGGTCAAACTCATTTGATTCCACTGATTTACGAAGAACAAACTCAAATCTACCGAATAACCTCTGTTTGCACATGCATGTTAATAATCGAACAGCAAGTAAACATACCTTATACAACCTCAAGCAGTTTGAGCCCCCGAAACTCTTGCTTTCCATGCCGGCCAACAAAATTGAACTCTCTTGATAAGGGGTGGTCCAAAAGGAAGGCCATCATTCTTCTTGTGGCTTCATCCACAGTACTCCCTCCAATTTCTGCCACCACAGCAACCTAACGGAAAACAAGATTATTATTATTGGGGAAACAAAAAATTAACCCGAATAATTGCAATTACATTTCCCCCAAAATCGTGCAGCCATAGGTTAATCGATGGTGCACTGCTATTTACACTGGAAGTTGTAATCTACTGTGTGCATCGAGTCCATACATACAAGTCTATTACACACAATTCATATGGAACACTCCTATAATTCCTATGCAGTTACCTCTGTAACAGATGTTTTATACTTGTACTACAATTGTGTTGCCTGTGGTACAAAAACATTCTGCCTCTATAGCAAAGGAGCTACAGGACTGTGAAAATGTCTTAGGCCACCATTATATTTGTTGTTTTGGAAATGGTATAATGACTATCTCAGAGTTTTTATTAGAATACAACCAAATATACAGAAAATGTATAGGCAGTATTAAAAAAAACCCCAGAAAGAAACAAATAGGTGGCCTTAGACTTCTGCACAGTACTTTAAGTGTTAAAAATGTAAAAGTTACTGCTAAATGGTCATGTTAGAACATACCACTTGTTTTTGGAAGGTGGGGTCTGCCAATTTCTGCTCCACTGCATCAACATCTGAGACCGTCCAATTACTTTCTGTAAGGAAAATGCTTATTATTTATAAAATTAAAAAAAATAATTTAGGCAAAAACATTTGTATAGTCATAATTTGTATGATTTGTAATAACACCAGAAGGCAAACTGGTGCAGTTTTATAGAAGGCAGAAACTTTTGTTTGCATGATAAATATTAAATATTGTTGTAATGTGGTATTTTATGCATTGTTAAACGTACAACAGCCTTACGGTTTAACGTTACTCTTCAAATCGAGATCTGTCCCAGGCTTAACGTACATACCTTATTTACACTAGCTTCTCTGCTATTTTAGCCATTTGACTTCATCGTTGTAACCTTCTTATATCGTGAGCACACAGCCCGGTGCCAAACTTTGCAGTTTAAATATGAGCTTTTTAAGTGTCTTTTACTTTTAGAGGGCGTAGGAAACACCAAGACATACAGCATTATCCTTTAGGCATTGGCGCCAGAAATAAGAGGAAAAACATGGCGCGATCTGAATATGATGTCTAAAATCTAAGGAGACAAAAATCCAAACTGTTTCGGTTAACATTATGGTTTGTAAACAATGTAATTACATTTTCAGTTTTAAAATTGTAATTCTTACCTTGGATACACTGAAGACAAACATCTCCTCCCGAAAATAACAGCAAAGTGAGCAGTAATGGCGTCGGCGCGATGCAGCGCGTGCCACGTGGTGGATGGGAAATGCTGAAATCTCGCGTGATCCACACTGCATGCAGATCGAGGCAGGGCTGCATCTCACGGTAGTTTGATGTCGTGGGGGATGGGATCTCGCGAGAAAGTTGTCAGCACAATTAAAGTGGCTGCATTTTTTTTTTTTTTTTTTTTTTTTTTTTCTTGCTACATGTCAGTGGAAAATTGGGTAGAAATGCATGAGTGTTGGAATCATAGACTGTAAAAAAAAAAAAAGGAGGGGAACTTTTAGATTTTGATTAAATTAAGTAATCCAAGTGTCAAAACAACAACAAAAATAATTTTAAAGACACATATGTGCACTATATATCCATGTAATCACCCTATATGGGATTAATTATGTTTGCACTTGTATATTTGATAAAACAAATAGGATCCCATGTGTAGCCCATTTTGAGCCCATGCACACATTTCCCATTAATTACCCAAGTGGGCCCCAGATAAGATGCCCATATTGAGCCCATGCCCACACTGTACCCCTGTTGCCCATGTGAAACCCATGTGGGCCCCACATTAACGTGTTTGCTGGGTGTAAATGGGCCGTTCCCTAAAAGAGATGAACAACAAAGACATTTTGGCAAGATGTTTTAAGTTTCATTAGGAGTAACAATTATAATGAATGTATTCTGTTCTGGAAAGATGTAGTGTTGGGTTTTGTTGAGTATGAACAATCTAAAAGAAACAGTTTTATGTAGTGAATCTGATTTAGGTTTCACATTCACAGATGCAAATATTCAAACTCTAGACCTCTCTTTTTTGTTTTTCTAAAAGAATTTGAGCAATATCTTTCATTAATCCAGTTCTCTAAGAACAAAAAAGCCTTAAAAACTTTATCTGTCTGTAACTCTTTTCCTTTCTTTAATAAAATGTAAATTTCAATTTTATTTTTTCCGTTTGAAATGTATTAAACACCCCCTTCTTATTTATTTCTCTTTTTTCCCCCGTTCTTTATCTGTTTCTACTTTGTTTTGTTATTATTGTTATCATTTTTATGTTGATGGTTGTATTATTCTGTGTTTTATTCTTGATTTTTGAGCATTAATAAAAATAAATAAATAAATAAACAAAAACTGCAACAACAACAAAAAAAAAACTTCAAGAATGTCGAAGTCGTCATCTGACTGGTTGAATTAAACCGGATTTCCGGGAGACGCGAGTGTCGCCAAAAAGGGTCAATTAAACGCTGGATTTTCAAAAGTATGTGAAATATTTAAAGTTTGCGGCATAGAATCTTTAAAATACATCCGAGAGTTTCACACACCGGTTTGTTATTGTGGCGACATTTCCACGCCCCGAAACGTGACGCTGAACGAAACGAACTGTGATTGGTTGTTTGACATGTCAGTCAAACGGCCTCATGGGCGGGCCTTGGCCAATGAAAGCGGACATCAGTCTGAAGCTCTGGCTACTGGCAACAAAGGTGGGACCAAGAACTAAAAGGAAGACATTTATACTTGATTATAAAAAGAGTTGGCACTGTGGAAAATAAGGGAGGAAATAGGAGAGAATAGACTATTATGACCAGTTTAAGAATAGGGCATAATAAATTAAATAGCACTCTTCATATTATGGGGAAACATCCAACTGTGTTTTGTGACCAATGCCAAACACCTGAGACTGTAGAACATGTGCTTATTAATTGTTCAAAATATGAATTACAGAGGATGGATATGATAAAAGACATGGAAAAAATAGGACTAACAGGACGTGGAGTAAAGAATATTAATGGACTGCTGTAGGAGTGACCAAGGAATGACATATTTGATTTGCTTTGTGACTAAAACAGAACTAATGACAAGAATGCAGTACCGCGGGAAGTAGGGGTGCTGAGGGTGCTGCAGCACCCCCTGGCTCGGAGCTAAAGAAAAAATGGGGGTGCTGGGGGTGCGGTGTTAAAAATAATTCAATTTAAATTTTGTAACAAAAAAGAAATAAAACTAATTTTATTAATTTGAATATTCATTAAAAATAATAGGGGGGGGGAGCTTAGGGCTATAATGACAATAAGCAACAATTGTCGCGTGACGTCACCACGTCCGCATCCGTCATTGAAGATTTAAAAATACACCGGTCAACATGGCGCAAAAACGCATTTCTGATTTTTTCGCGAAGCCCAAACAAAATAAAAAGAGACCGAGCCTTGAGCTGAAGGATCAGTCGGATAAGGAAGCAGACCTGGTCCTGGAGCCTATGCCTAGTGAGCAGCCAACCAGCAACAGCTGCAACAGCTCCTCCAAAGCGACCACCACATCAGCCCCGGATCTGGGCCCAGGAGCCGCGCTAATTCAAGGTAACATGAACGTCGCCGCCACGGCAGTACCACCAGCACAAAATACTAGGGTTATTGATTTGGTCGAGGCAATCACTCCACACCAACCAGCCGACTTCATTTTTCCTGGAAGGCAGTTCGGAAAAGAAACATTTTCTCGTTCATTCAATACAAACTGGTTTGACAAATGGAGGTGGCTGCATTACACTGAGGAAGGTGATCGCGTTGTCTGTTTTAACTGTGTGAAAGCAGTGGAAAAATTAATCTTCTCATTAATGAAGATAATGTGAGATTTGACAGCAGTTTTGTAAAGGGAGGCTTCACAAACTGGCGGAAAGCCACAGAAAAATTCAACGAGCATGAGAAGTCTAAACTTCATTGTGATGCCATTCAAAAAATTGCTGCCGCTGTTCAAAGCACCCCGATTACTGCTATTTTATCTGATGCTGCCCTCCAAGCTCAAGCCACAGCAAGGCATGTTTTGGAGCTAATGTTCAGGTCAGTGCTCTTCCTGGGAAAAAAGGGGGTGGCTTTTCGGGGTGACAGCACCCGTGATGGCATTTTTTATGAACTGATGCTTGAACGTACTGTACATACAATCTCCCAAGAGAGAGAGACAGTGGATTGAGAGGAGAAATAACTGGCTCTCGGACACAATCCAGAATGAAATCATTCAACAGTATGCCTGCGCAATTCAACGTGAGATTGTATCCCGTGCCACAAATTGTCTGTTCTATGGACTCGCAGCTGATGGTACCACAGACTCCAGCACAATGGAGCAATTCTCCTTGACACTGCAGTATGTGGATGAGAAACTGGAGAGTCACTCTGATTTTCTTGGATTTTACAGTGCCCCTGACAGCAGCGGAGAGACCCTGTTCAAGTGCATCAAAGATGTATTTCTCAGGCTGAACATCCCAATTGAGCATCTCCATGGATATTGTTTCGATGGAGCTTCTAACATGTCAGGATGGTTTTTGGGTGTTCAGGCATGGCTAAAAAAAACATGCCCAGAGTCCCTCTTCATCCACTGCGCCAACCATTCACTTGACTTAGTTCTTCAGGAGGCTGCACGTGAGGTGGGTCTTATCGCAGATTCAGTTAACTTTGTTCAGGGCGTAGCCGTGGTAATCCGTGAAACAGCAAAACGCAAGGATCTCTATCAGTCCATGTTTGGCTGTGATGATGTAGTTACCTTACTGGCAATATGTCCAACAAGATGGTGCATACGAACAACAGCTATCAAACGTGTGTAGTGGCTACAGAGAAATCATCAAAACACTGGAGCAGCTTAAGGAGGACAGGAGTGTGAGAGGAGATATCAGAGCAAAGATCAGCGGCTTGCACAAGCAAGCAATGAAAGCAAAAACCTATTATGGCCTCCTTTGTTGTGAAGCAATATTCGAGCCATGTGAGTCGGTGGCCAGGAGTTTGCAGCAAAGCCAGTGCACTGGGTGCCCTTAAGTGTGCTGAACTGCTTGAAAGACGCATGGAGGCCCTTCGGGATGATGCAGTGGTGGATAACATGCTACAAACTGTATCCTCAGCAGGACTTAAAATGCCAGAAGAGAACAGGATGATAAAAACCCCAACCCGCTATCGACACACAGCAGAGCCAGAGGCAGAAGCACAAGTTGCACAACACTCATTATGGAGACGAGAGTTTTATGAAGCTGTGGACTTGGTCAGAGCAGAAGTAAAGAGGCGATTTGATCAAGATGGTGTGAAAACAGCAGCTCTCGGAGAAAAAGTGCTTATTAATGCAGCCAACAAGAAACAAATTGTAGATATAGATTCCCTTCACCTTCCCCAACAGATTGACAAACACCGACTGGAGATCCAGCTGAAAATGATGGGAAACCTCTACAGTGATTCCATCGAGACGGTAAAAGACATCACAACAACCATTTTTAAACTCCATCCACAAACAAGAGCTCTTTGCAAAGAAGTTGAAAACCTCATCAAACTCTAAGTCTCCCCATCTCAGCTGCTTCAGCAGAGAGAACATTTTCTGCTCTCCGCCGGTTGAAGACATGGTTACGCACAACCATGACGCAAAAACGACTGACCCACCTTGCTCTGATGCATGTTCATGGAGATATTTTGGACAGTTTGGACATTGAGACCCTCATGCGTGACTTCATCAGCATCAACCCGGAGAGAAAGGCCACATTTGGAGTTCTGCATGCAGGCAGACAGTAAAGGTAAGACAATTATGTTTCTTAATTGTAGATTATGGCTGATAGGTCTATGTGTATGAGTTAATTTCTGTGTGCTGTCGCCGTGCAGCCTGCAGTTGTATCTGGAGATTGCATGTGGAGGATCGTAGGGTGATGGTTAGGCTATACCAATAAAGTTTATTGGAGTACATTCAGTAATGGAAATGGGGTGGACCCTAGCTTGGGGGGTGGGGGGTCCATTTTAGATAATCTTTCACATGTATTCAGTTATAAAAGCCTTAATAATCTATGATAACATTAAACAAAAAAGCAGCATTTTCACATGTTTACAGACTATTTAATGAGGCTGAGATGTGGCATGAATGCATTTAAAATCATAATAACAATGTTATGAAATCAGTGTTTTAAATATAAAGTTTACTAAATATAAATACTACATGATTTAAATAACTGAAATTATACTTTAAAAATGAAACGAACTGTCAGTAGGAGGCAGCAAATCACTGTCTTTGTCACTGAATTGTTCGTTTAATGATTCGTTCAAACAGTTGATTCATTCAGGAACAAAGCCAGTGACTGTTTTTATGAATGGGTAGCTGAATCATTGACTCACTAGATTCATTAAAAAACGCAGGTTCATTCATAAACGAAACACCGCTGTGTTTGCGTGGAGATGCTCAGCTGTGACTTTGTTTGGAATTGTTCCTTTTTGAGGAAATAGAGCAAAATCAGACAACAGCTGTTCAACGCTGCTATTTCAGTCTTTTACTTCAAAATGTCATATTAAATTCATTGTTACTTTTAGATTCTTTGCAATTTTTTGTGTAATTTACAAGAAATTTCTGATATAAAATTGTTTATACTACTCTCTCTCTCTCTGTCTCTCTCTCTCTCTCTCTCTCTCTCTCTCTCACTCACTCACACACACGCACACACACACACACACACACACACACACACACACACACACACACACACACACACACACACACACACTCTCACTCAGTGTGCTGTTGCCAGGAGCCTGAAGTTGTGTACTTTGTGTTCTGGAGATTTTGTGTTTCATGCTTTGGCTATAGAAATACGCATTAATCTTATTTTGTTTTAGTAGTATTAAGTAAAAAACAAAACAAACAAAAAAAAAACGTTAAATTAACAATTCTTCCTGATAAAACATGAGTTAAGTTAAATCTATTTGACTGTGCAAGTAGTTTTGAATCACACTGATTAAAAAAAAAAAAATAGTTGCCATGACTTTTTGATCCTATTTTTCCCTGTAACACGTCTGTACCCAAATTAAGAATTAATGAGCTATTACAAAGAAACCAAGAAAGAGCAAGAGAGTCCATACCTCAGCAGCAACTATGTCGCATTCTCGCATCTTGATCTTTAACGTTATCTTTTCGTGGATCAGTGCTTAAGGTTAATTCAGTATATAATAATAAAAAATAAAAAAAAACGTTACATCAACAATAAAATAGTACAATGATGAAGTCGCTTAGCTTATATTAAACATAAAACTTGAAGGATAAACTGATGACGTGTAACCGCGTTACAACATAAAAATAAAACGTCTTTGCATTTTCCCCTTTGTGGCTCATTATTATTATTATTATTATTATTATTAATAATAAAAAAAGAACATATAGGCCCACAATAAAATGGTATCATTAAGAAATTCACTTTTAATTAAACTGAAGAATATTAAAATAATATTAAACTGAAGTTTTATTAACAAAATTACAATTTTGTGTATAAAATTTGTAACGCAAATAAAATGGATTTCCCCTTTTAAAACGATCGTTTGTGGTTCATTATTATTAAAACAGATCAGTCATAAAGTAGTACAATGGCAAATTCGCATTTATTAAACATGCAACTCTTATTAACAAATTGAAGAAGATGTAGCCTAGCCTACTTGCGTTGTAACCCAAATAAATAAGGTTTCCCTTATTTAAAACGAATGCTTAGTTTGTGGTTCATCATTATTTTTTTAATGAAAACACAGCAACAATAAAGACCAACTCAGTTATTTTAAACGAAATGAAACGTTTATTAACAAAAATCCTCACGCCTTGAGTTTTCCCTCTTTTCCTCGCTTTCCTTCAGTTTTAAATAAGCGCCGTGAGCGTTTTACTTTCACTTTCAAATTAGCTCAATTCGTGTCAAGCAGTTGTTTGCTTTTAGTTCGTTTGAGTTTTCTCTCTTTCCCTCACTTTCCTTCAATTTTAAATAGCCTAGTTTGAAAAAGCACAGTGCACATTTTACTTTCACTTTTAAATTGGCGGTTCTGTATCAAGCAGTTGTTTGTTTTTAGCTTGTTTGTGTTTTCCCTCTTTCCCTTACTTTCCTTTGCTTAAATAGCTTATAAAAGCATCGTGCACATTTTACTTTTAAATTAGCGGCAATTCGGCATCAATTGCTTGAATTCAATTCAAGCAACAATAAAATACAACGTAGAACATATAACTTTTACAAAAAAATGAATAAAAATAAATCATGATATGCCTAATATAAAATAACAAATAGCTTACACAAAGTTTAAATAGGTATACAAAACTAAAAATCAGTAAAGAATGAGGAACAAATAATTATGAAATGTAGAAGCAAAACGAATAAGAATGTTTGGAGGCACTGACGCCTAACACCTTGATGCAAAATAATGAAAAAAAAATACACAGTTTAAATAAAATAAAAATCAGCAAATACTGTGGAACCAAATAAATGAGAAACGAATGTTCAAAAAAGCGTCTATTATCACGTAGATTAATGGCAGAAATCAACAGGCTTTTCAAAATCCAAAATATTTTTTTTAAAACAGGCGCTTTTACATTTAATTCTGAATCTCTTCTGTCATCGTCTTGTCTGTCTCACCTCACTGTTCTTGTCAGTCAGCTGGACTCACTCTCCTCACGTGATGAATTAAATCTGATCTGTGATGCGCGACTCGTGTGCTGCATTGAG
This sequence comes from Schizothorax lantsangensis, assembly GCA_027422415.1. Taxonomy (NCBI): domain Eukaryota; kingdom Metazoa; phylum Chordata; class Actinopteri; order Cypriniformes; family Cyprinidae; genus Schizothorax; species Schizothorax lantsangensis. The sequence continues at coordinate 35,412,291 of CM049843.1, read as the reverse complement.
CAGCGTTCAGTTTTAATTGTAGTGTCCTCTAACTGAACTAAAATAATTGTATTACTATAAAAAAAAAAAAATCAAAACGACGGTGGGGGACGGTGCCGCAGTGGACAATTGATGTAACCGGTGTTGCGGCATAACACCGGTATCACCGCCAACACCGTCTATCGCAGCAAGCAATGTCCAGCTGAACTAAATTGATTTTATTTCTATAAAAAGGCCCTGTAACACCGACTACAGGACCAACCCTGTGTATTGCACACTTATAACTTCGCTACTGGCAAAAATCTCTTCCCCTCCCCTTCCCTTTTTTTTCCCTGCTCAAAATACGTTCCCGCGGCACTGCAAGAATGACTAAAGTATATGGGAAATAGCTAGAACCAGAAGATGGCAGTAATGCAACGTCAAGGATGCAAGCTGCCGGTAAAACCCGAAGAAGAAGAAGAAGCAGCTCTGGCTGCGCGAGACTACTGAAAACGAAAGTAAACAGATTCATCTTTCAGAAGCAAATTCGACGCTCGTCTTTGTATCGAAACATTGTTATCTAAGAGCTCTTTATTCAGTGAGGTAAGTCTGAACCCGCTTTTATCTCGGATTAATGGTTTTATGTTGTCCAAAAGGATGAAAATGGATTTACAACCTACAGCTGAAGTGTGTCATCGATCGTAATGAAGGTTTAGGCTAGACTTTACCAGGCTCGGGGTTTCGTCGAGTCCGCTTTAAACTGAGTCCGGTATTATTATTATTATTATTTAAAGGCAGTTTCACACGGGATGAGAGACACGAGGAAAGAGGCACACGGTTTTGGTAGAAGAAGAGGTGTGCAAGCAAGCGGTGCTCGCTGAAAAATTAAAAACGGAGTTGGCAAATATTTCCCCATAAAAGGAAAGTTCATTTCTGACACTGCTAGAAAACGTCCAGAGTTTTCATGTTATTAGATTTTTTACAAAAATTAAATTTGTGCCAAGGGGGCATTTTGCCCCACAGGTTGGGTAAAATGCCCCCCATCTGACAAAGCAATTTGCTTTAAACATTTAACTTGCAGCAAAATCAGAGTACAGACAGTTGTTGCTTAAAATTAAAAAGAATATAATCAGTAATTATGAATTACAAAATTATAATAGCGTATTTGAAACATTTTGTTAGCTGATGCTAACTGGCTAGCTAACTAGCTACCTGATGCTATCTTGAGGTCTACACATGACAGTTAATGAGATTAATTCAACACTTCTGCTTGAATGTCACTGTTAATCATTATTGAGTGATTGTAATAACTTCTGACTGCGATCCAATGTGGATTTTGGTCAAATGATGAGGAAGAAATATGTTATTAGTAACATTCAAGAAGAATTGTATGTGGAAGATACACAGTTACAACTTCTGTGGGGCGTGAAGAAAAAGTAATGTAACTAGTAGTGTAACTAATTACTGCTGCCAGAAAGTAACAAGTAATGTAACAATATTACTTTTGAAAGGAGTAACTAGTAATGAGTAATATATTACATTCTTTGAGTAACGAGCCCAACACTGCCCACAACAATAGGTGGCGCAAAAACGCGTAAAACGAGTGTGCCATGAAATAGGCTACATAATGTAATGTGTGTTGTAAAGATTGCGAGTGAAAACAAAAGAAAAATAAAAGCTTACAGTCGTGACTATCATTAGCCTGATGGGAACAAACTTCCTCTGTAAGTGATTTTAAAACATAAGACAGTACCCAGATTTGAAGAATACAACAAGATTTCACTTCTACTGTTAATACAGTTTTGGTAGGCTACTATGAGATGGATGGACTAAATGTTACAGAATTCAGTTGGGCTACCTGTTATTTTTATGGTATATTAAAAAGTGTATATTTTTAAATGTCATTGTTGATACATTTTACCAGTATTTACCATACTTTCAAAAAAAAAAAAAAAAAAAAAAAAAAAGGAAAGATATGCAATATGAAAATAATTTAATAAAAAAAAATGTTTTTTTCTCAGTAAAACACAAGATTTGGTTTTCAAAAAGCATTTTCCAAGAGGTACATCTGGAAAAAAGGGGGTCGTCTTTTAATCAGGGTCGTCTTCTATTCGGGTCAATACGGTACTTTTTGGTGAATTCCAACTCCATCATTGACATAAGGTCATCATATCCTGGCTGAAAAGTAACTCATGCTTAATACGTTACGATGGTTTTCCTTTGTCGTTGACTTCTTCGTCTGGTAGTTTTCCTCTTCTTCTGGCTCATCTCTGATTGAGGTTGCAACTTGCTTTCTTCGCCTCTGCGTACGCTCTCGTTAACCTTTTTAGTTGGTTACAAAAGCATCAAACTCAGGAAACCAACTTTCACAACTGCCTATTAGTCATCTCTTATCTTAAACCAAGGAAATATTGCAAGTACATTTTCTATCTTATAATCATTCAATTTCAAAATTATTTCATTTCACAACAAGTCAAGGATTATTGCATTCAAACATATATGGTATTAATCTAAAAGCAAGTAAAGTATCATAGCGTTGAAACGGGTAAACAGCAATATAATTTCCAATATCCAGAACACCTTTAACCCAGTGATGGACAAACTCGGCCCTTCCAGCCCACTTTCCAGAACCCTGATAAAACTCACCTGCCTGTAGCCTTCTAGCGTAGTCTTGAAGACATCGATTAGCTGGTTCAGGTGTGTTTGATTAGGGTTGGAGATAAACTCTGAAGGAAAGTGGGCTGGAAGGGCAGAATTTGTCCATCCTTTTTTCTTTTTTTTTATGCAAAGTTTTCTATTTTTCCTACTTTCAATATTAAATTGTAAAACAAATGAACACAAAGTACATGGACCTGGCTAGAGATGCTGGGAGAGACTCTAGCTTCTCCGTGACTTCATAGGATGAGTGAAAATACATTTATCATGAGTATTCAGTACTATATTCACTGAATGAAGAGCTTTATAACCTTATTTTATGGGAAGTGAATTACACACGTGCATTTTTTGTCTTACAGCACTTGACATCTTTAAAATGGAACAAATTAAAGGTTTAAATGTGGTGTTACTGGGAAGAACTGGAGCTGGGAAAAGTTCAACAGGAAACACAATCCTGGGACGACAAGCTTTCGTCTCAAAGAAAAGCTTCAGATCAGTCACTCGAGATGTTGCTGTTCAATCTGGATCAGCTGGTCCCTTCCCAGTCACTGTTTATGACACACCAGGATTATTTGACACAGAGATGAGTGAAGATGAGATTCAGAAGAAATATAAAGAGGTTCTTCAGATATGTGAATCAGGTCCCTGTGTGTTTCTGCTGGTGATCAAAGCTGACAGATTCACTGCAGAAGAGAGAGAAGCTGTGAAGAAGATTGAGCAGCTGCTGGGAGACGAGCGCCTGAAGAAAACCTGGATTCTCTTCACCAGAGGAGACGAACTGGAGGAAGGAAACATGACCATAAAAGAATTCCTCGATGACACTGAACCACTGAAGAACCTCGTTCAGAAATATGATCAGAGATACCACGTGTTCAACAACAAAGCAAAGGAACAAGCTAGACAAGCTCAAGAGCTGTTTATAAAAATATTTAAGCCACATTTGGGTGAGTCTTTTATACCAATATTAATTGTTCTGGACACGTTTAATCACAATTATTTGCCATGAGTGTATTTTTTATTTTTATTTTTTTGTTATGAAGGAGACGCATTAGAGACATTGAAGCAGAATCCACTAACGAGGAGAACACCTCAAGAGATTGAACCAGACGCTCCTGCTGACAGACGTTCATCCAGACGGCTTGTTCTTCTGGGTAAAAGTGGAGTTGGGAAGAGTGCAGCTGGAAACACAATCCTGGGAAAGAGAGAGTTTGACTCTGTGATGAGAATGAGTTCAGTAACCAGTAAATGTTCAGATGCTCACGCCACTGTTTCAGGCAGATCTGTGTCTGTAGTTGATACTCCTCCATTCTTTGACACACAGATGAATCCTGAAGAGTTAATGATGGAGATAGCCAGAAGTGTTTATATATCCAGTCCTGGACCACACGCTTTTCTCATTGTGTTTGCTGTGAATATGAGATTCACTGAACATGAGCAGCAGATTCCTCAGATCATTGAGATGATGTTTGGTGAAGAAGTGTTAAAATACTCCTTCATTCTCTTCACTCATGGAGATCTGCTGGAAGAGGAGTCTGTAGAGAAACTCATTGAGCAGAACTGTAGATTAAGAGATCTAGTTCAGCAGTGTGGAGGCAGATATCACGTCTTCAACAATAAAGATCTGAATAACAGAGAGCAGGTGAATGATCTCCTGCAGAAGATTGACTCAATGATAGAGCAGAACGGAGGAGGACACTACAGTAACCAGATGTTTGAAGATGCTGAGAGATTCAGAAGAGGAAGGAAGAAGAGAGAGGAAGAGCAGAGAAAACAACAAGAGATAGAGACTGAAGAGAGACAGAGGAGAGAGTAGAAAATGAAGCAAGATCTACTAGAGACTTAGAGAGCAAGACAGAGATATGAAGAGAGTAGAAAACAACTAGAGGAGATCGAGAGAGTGAGAAAAGAGATAGAGGAGAGAGTCAGATTAGAGTATGAAGCTGAGAGATCTGAACTAGAAAGACATAGAGCAGAGAAGCAGAGCGAAGAAAAAGAGAGAGAAACAAAAAGTGGATTTAAAAGTTTTTTTACCAAGAATTACCATGTTTTAGTTGTTGCTGGAGCTACTGTTGGAGCTATTGCTGCTGCTCCTCTTGTTCTTTTGGCTGCACCTGTTGCTGCTGCTGCTGCTGTTGCTGCTGGAGGAGTTGCTGGAGGAGTTGCTGCTGGAGGAGTTGCTGTTGCTGCTGCTGTTGCTGCTGCTGGAGGAGTTGCTGCTGGAGGAGTTGCTGGAGGAGTTGCTGGAGGAGTTGCTGCTGTAGCTGATGGCATTCAGAGGAGACAGAGAGAGGAAGAGCAGAGAAAACAACAAGAGAGAAACAAAGACAAGAGGAGATTGAGAGAGTGAAGAGAGTCAGAGCAGAGTATGAAGCTGAAAGATCTGAAAGAGAAAGACCAAAAGAGGCCTGTGTCTGTAGTTGATGCTCCTGGATTCTTCAACACTTCCATTAAAAGCTGATGGATTAAAGACAGAATTTTTCACTTCTGGTCTACAAGCTTTTCTTGTGAAAGGACACAGAAGAGAAAAGCACAGCAGAGGAGTTCTGCATCACTTATCTTTCAGTGGAGCTGAGGATGCAGCTGACACACTGGAGACAGAGATGAAGAATAAAAACAACAAGAGAAGGATGAACGAACAAACAAGTATGAGCAGAGCAGTAAGAGAGCTGCTACACACTTTATTAAACAGCTGAAGAACTGAAGAGCAATACAGAATAAAACAGTGTCATCCAGCTGCTGAGACTCAGGTATCAACATGCAGACTGAATATATTAAACTAATACTTCATTGTAACGTGTTTCTTAAAGTCGGTTGTTGAACTGTTTCCACACAGAGCAGCATCTGCACATCTTTACCCGTCACTATCAGAGCTGTTCAGTGTTTCTGGATCATGATGCAGAAGAGGTGAGGTCTTACTACTATTCCTCTTTTTCATTTGTTAAGGCATTAACAATGTTCTCAAGCAGTCTTATATCAGTTTCTATGCTTTCAGACATCTATTTGACCTTCTCTCCTGCTCATGTTAATTAACTCTGGTGTCGTTTGCTTCTCTTACTGTTCATTATGATCACTGTCATCATTCTCATCTTATGATAAAACATCTAATGCATTTGCTGCGTTAAAGTACAAAAAACATTTAACATCACTCATTTGCTTTAGTAAATGCTGCTTGTTTATTTCTAAAGTCAATGTAATATATTTTCAGGTAGAACTCAAAGTGTGCAGAAGGTGAGAGGAAAGCAGACGCACATCACAAGCTAAAATAAGATGTAAGTGTCTACTATATCATTATGATCTATTTAAAGGGATAGTTCAACCAACGACAGTTTCTAGTCCCCATTGACTCCATAGTAGTTTTGATTTATAAATATTGATGGTCATCTAAGCAAATGTATTTGAACACACACAATACACAATCACATTATCCCTGGATAACGATTGATTTACTATACGTTCATGTTTACGTTATAGAGAATGGGAATCTACATCACTGTGCATTGCATTCTGGGTAGTTGTTTTAGGACTCACTCAGAAGTGTAGATTGACAGCAAATAAAAATCAACCGAGCAATAAACGGCTGTATTTACATTATTGGTTTAAGAACTGCTTCACTTGTTTATAATAATATTTGAATGCTTCACTTTATTGGAGTGCTCGGTCACACTGCACATATTCACTGCGTATCATAACACCAGATATTCTCTTCATTTTAACCCATTTCAGATTGATTTTCACACAACTTTATTCCTATTTTAATAGCTAACTTGAGAAGTTATTTTAATGACAAATGTCAAGAGCGTATTATTGTAACGTGCGAGCACATCGATGTAATGCTTGAGTACAACTCTCTCAGCTCACAGGCGGATGACTGACTATGAACTAACACACAGCAACTTTACATTTGAAGAAAATTACTGTGTTTCATGTCAGCCTCTTTGTATAAAACATTTGTCACCGAAATGCCAAAAACAAACAAACACACTTGCTGCCCCGGAAAACAAACTGCATCCACTGTTCACTTAACGCCGGGTTCGTTGGGAAGCTGAACAAGGTTATCTTTCCCTCACAACCAAAACACACTTCTTTGGTGACATTGTTGTTTGAACGAAACACAAAAGGACAAATCTTTCTGGATCAGGTCATGTGCAGCGCTGCCGAACGAAGCTCTTGTTCTCACTGCGGTTGATCTGTGTGCGTCTTCTTTCAGGAGAAGTGTTCACGCAAGGAATTTCACCCTTCATAATGAACATGACAGTAGTGTATGTGGCACAGAAATACTTTTTATTTACTTTGACCATGTTTAGCACAAGAATCCAACTCTTTAACAGTGTACATAAGTCAGAATCCATGAAATATCTTCCGACATCCCCTTTAACATCAACTAAAGAAGGCACATAATATAATGTAACTGGTGATAAACCAACGGAAGGAGAGAGAAGAGAGGTTTATCAGGCAGCAGAGTTAAGAGTTAAAGTGCTTTTAAACGATCGTCCGTCAGTGTCTTAGTTAGGGTTGGGAATCTAAAATCGATTCTGATTCCAGAATCAGATACTTCAGGTCAGGAATTGGATACTTGTTGTCAAATTAAAATTTCGATTCTGCCTATCGATTCCTATGCGCTTTTTTTTTCTTCATCTGTGAGGACCGATGTCCTGATAGTTTATCCTACCCGTCAGATTTTCCTAAAATAGAGTAAATTACATTTTGAAAGTAATTTGACACTTCAAATGAAGATTTATCGATTACATTGTTACGCCTGTAGGTGGAGAAAAAGGGCTGTTAAAATGTATTTGTGTTTGAATCACACAAGAGATTCATTCAAGAACACTGATTCATCCAGTAATGAACCAAGTACATCTTGAGTGAGTCACTGAATCATTCATTCAAGAGATTCGTTCAAGAACTCTGATTCACCCAGTAATGAACCAAGTACATCTTGAGTGAGTCACTGAATCATTCATTCAAGAGATTCGTTCAAGAACTCTGATTCATCCAGTAATGAACCAAGTGCATCTTGAGTGAGTCACTGAATCATTCATTCAAGAGATTCGTTCAAGAACACTGATTCATCCAGTAATGAACCAAGTACATCTTGAGTGAGTCACTGAATCATTCATTCAAGAGATTCGTTCAAGAACACTGATTCATCCAGTAATGAACCAAGTACATCTTGAGTGAGTCACTGAATCATTCATTCAAGAGATTCGTTCAAGAACTCTGATTCATCCAGTAATGAACCAAGTGCATCTTGAGTGAGTCACTGAATCATTCATTCAAGAGATTCATTCAAGAACTCTGATTCATCCAGTAATGAACCAAGTGCATCTTGAGTGAGTCACTGAATCATTCACTCAAGAGATTCGTTCAAGAACACTGATTCATCCAGTAATGAACCAAGTGCATCTTGAGTGAGTCACTGAATCATTCATTCAAGAGATTCATTCAAGAACACTGATTCATCCAGTAATGAACCAAGTGCATCTTGAGTGAGTCACTGAATCATTCATTCAAGAGATTCATTCAAGAACACTGATTCATCCAGTAATGAACCAAGTGCATCTTGAGTGAGTCACTGAATCATTCATTCAAGAGATTCGTTCAAGAACTCTGATTCATCCAGTAATGAACCAAGTACATCTTGAGTGAGTCACTGAATCATTCATTCATAAATTACATGTGATTTTGTTTAGCTGTCTAACGTTTTTTTTCTTCAGAATCATGAGAGAAGCACAACTTCCATTGGGGAAAAAAATAAATAAAACTTAATTTGTTTTTTTTTAATTTATCCAGAATCATGCAGTTGTATTTTGCACACAAACAGCTCTTAAAGAGTCCAGTTTTTATGTAGCCTGTTGATTTTTGTTCATGGTATTCAGCTCCAATAAATGGTTTGCAAAAAAGAGACAGGATGAATGTTTGATATCATTATTTAATCACATTGGAATCGAAAGGAATCGGAATCGATAAAATTCAATTATACCCAAATCTAGTCTTAGTGTCTTTATTCTAAGTTTGCAGCTGCTGTACACCACTGCTTCAGAGTCCTTGAGGAAGAAAGGGTTAGCAGTATGCTGTCATTAATATAGCAGAGTTATCAAATATATGTGCTGTTGTGTATGGTAGTTTTTCCTGTACACTATAATGAGACTGAAAGGCTGATGTGATGCTGTCTGTTACAGGACAGTCAAAAACACAGAAGCTGACTATGAAGGGCAGAATCAGCATCAAGACACAACAGACTCTTCTTCAGCATTAGCTGCCCTTGTGGTCAGTGTGAAAAATAAGGTAAGCCTAAATGTTGGGTTTTTTTTACACATGCTTTTGGCAGAAACGTTTTTTTTTGTTTGTTTTTTCAAAGCAGCTTACATTGTATTTAAGTCATTTTATTAATATTGTTCCCTGTGAATCAAACCCATTATTTCAGCATCTTGAGCAGCAGGAATGCATTGTAAAGAATGGAGCTTTAATTATTTAAATGCGATTGATTTTAAGTCAGTTATTAGAGGTGTAATGGTGCTCAGTAAAAAATCAAACTTGCACCATAGTTCATCTCATATCTGACAATGCATTTGTAATATTGTAATATGGTTTGTTCAGTGGTGGAAATGGCCAAAATTCACTGTGGGGGGGTCCATTCAGAATCAGGTGAATGTAGTACCATCAAAGTGTGTATGGCACCAAGTTTGAGAGTTAGGGTCAATTCTGCAAACACTGGTCTGAAAAATAATGTTTTCTTGCAGGTTCATCCTGAGAATCAACCCTGATGGCACCAAAGTCACAGATCTGATGGGAACCTCAAACGGCGATCAGCCTGAACCCTTCACAGTGTTTCTCATCAGCGGACAGAGAGTGTCTAAATGACTGAACTGAACACAACGAGAGGCTCGAGCGGCTTGTTTTATCAGATCCAGAGGCTGAAATTACTCACTAACTGATTAAAAACTGACTGCTGTTCGTTCTGTTCTAATGTGATGAGTTTCTAATTGCTTGTGATTTACATGTGTGTTGAAACGGCTAATAATAAAATGTGACATTCTGTAGATTTATCTCATATTCATCTTTTAATCATATTTACAGATGTCTTGACTCCACAGCAAACAGAGCAATACTTATGGAGGGCACTGTATATAAATTCATAATCATAGCTATCAAAGATGCTAAAGACCTCTAGTGTCCATCACTAGTGCACCTCTTGAGATCAGGGGAGTGAGGTTTATCAAGGGCACAGGTGTTAAACTCAGCTCCTGGAGGGCCACAGTCCTGCAGAGTTTAGCTCCAACACACACACACAATGTAGCTTTCAAATAAGCCTGAAGGACTGGATTAGCTGGATCAGGTGTGTTTAATTAGGGTTGAATCTAAACTCTGCAGGGGTCCGGCCCTCCAGGAACTGAGTTTGACACCTCTGACCTATAGGGTGACCATACGTCTGCTTTTTCCAAGCCAAGATAGCTATATTGTCTGAAATATCCAGGTCTTGAAGGTGCACAATCGACCAATCATGGCGTGTGAGAAGGTGGGATCTACAGAGAAAGGTCAAAGTTCAATACGCATACATCAGGTGTGTTTGTCTTGAAGCGGTGCTACGCAGACGGAGCAAAGTCTGACACAGAGGGAGAGAAACAACTTCAACAAAATAATCACACTCAAAAGTTCAGAATCACTTTGTTTAATCCACTCACTGTACAAAACACATGTGGTCTTGACATACTTCACATAATCCTGCTGTAGTCAAACTGTACATTTGGTTGTACATTTACGAAGATGATCTTTGATAGCTTGCCCTCCTCCCATGCTGGCGACCTGGGTTCGAGTCCCACTTTGAACTAGATAGAGCATGGCCCGCTCCAGTTAGTGAGTCTACTCACCTACTCCTGAACTCTCTGTGTATATATTGGCCCACTTTCTTAGTATTTAAATTGTATAGGCTTATGTTGAGTAGTAGTAGTATAACTTTATTGTCCACCTGAGTGGAAAATTGTCTTTAGCTCACCAACACGACAGATAACAACATACATATAAGATAAAATCACAATAACTAGTCACGTACACACATAACATAAAAGACAATAATAAGATACAGTTCAAGCCATACACACTGCTCAATTAAAAAGTTGCTGAATTAATGATTCATTGCGTTGGGGATGAAAGACCTCTTAAACCATTTTTATTTGTTAGAGGAACTCTAAACGTCTACCGGACTTCAAGAGCTCAAACTGGCTGAAAAGAGGATGAGAGCCATCTGCAAGAATAACTTCACCGCCGCCTTTGTCCTTTCTACATAAACTTGTGTTAATTGATTCTGAGGCCTGATCAAATATATGGTTTGTTTTGTCCAACAGGCCAACCAGGGCCAGAGCTTTATTCTTGTACAGATGGTGCTGTATTGAACAGTACATAAAAGTGTTTCTGTTGCTCAGCACAAAAGAAACTCCCCTAAACCAGCTCTAACCCTGACAGACAGCTTTATCAACAGTCATGATATATTTAACACACCCCTGCCTTTCAGCACGGCCTAACCTTTCACTACCCACTGCTCCAGCCTGCTAATACAGCATTGACCACTAGAGGACGAGCCATATCACCACAAAATAATGTGCTGTTTGCTTTGAGCATCACTGCTATTGCTTATATTAGAGTTATTAATAATGATCACCCTCAAAGAAAAATAATACATAATTTCAAAGCATTGTTAAACCATAGACCATGGTAATCATATTTATCTACAAATTACTTGTCCTACTGTATAACCATAATTTAATAAAGTCTTCTTCAAAGAATGCAAGATAAAGAAATGTTGTCATTTTTTAAGAAAGTAATGTCTGATACCGCAGTATCCACAGTTTTACTGTAATAATAATCACTATAATAAGTGTTACTTTCTGAAAGAGTGGAAGATAGTGGTATTAATACTGTACTACTGGAGCATCATCTAGTGTTAAAGCTGAACATTTAATCCATCAGAAAGTACAGAGTTTGCTGGTTGTGCTGGAAATCCAAGCAGGCAGATGAACTCTCAAAAATATAACTAATATAGTGTTTGACCAATAGATGAGCAATATTCATACAGAAAAAAAAGTTATTTGCTTTGTCATCAATACTAGTGCTTTTATTAGGGTTACTAATAATGTTCACCACCTGAGGGAAACAAGAAATAATAATAATACATCACAAAACTATTATTCCTATTAATGAACATGAGTCCAAACTAGGAATTCACCATTCGAAGAATCCAGCTATTATGTGTGAATAACTCCTTAATTGTATTTATCAAATAAACATACAAAAATCATTAACGGGTCTATTTAGTTTTTATAAAGACAACAGCATTTGTATAGGCTCCACTTTAAACTTTTTTTTACATTTACATAAACTTTTTACAAAATTACATTAGTGTTGGTGAAACTAAACCATCCATGTCCAGTTCTTACTGATAACAGGCTTTTGTGAGGAGTTTGGCAAATGATAGCATTTTATCTCTGACATGAGAAAAACAATAACATTAAAGTCCCTAAATCCTATGGAGCCTGTTTACATATTTACAATGAGTATAAAACAAGACTAATTCACAACAGAACTAAAATGTTGCCAAACGTAGAGGCAAATCATCTTTATCACACAGTGATATTTAATTATTCAAACACAATACTATATGGTATTTAAAAAAATAATAATTTAAACAAAATTCATGAACAGAACTGAGAGAGACAGATGGGGGGAGGGGGAATCCTCACATGAAATTAAAGACTATCTATAGTAATCCAGTCCCTCCGGGATTTCGCGGGACTTTTTTCTGATTTTTGAGGCCTAAAATTACTGATTTTGTTGCGGCTTTTCTCGATTTGCGGTGATATTTGCGGCATTTCTTATTGTTTTGCAATGAAAATTTACCATGGAAAATGTCTATTTGATGTCTGCATTTACATATGCAAGTAGTGTTGCTTTCGTCAACGAAAATTATGACTAAATATCGTCGTCAACGAACCTTTATCACGTGACGAAAATGAGACTAGACGCAACGTAAATGCTGGTCATGTGACGATGACGATAATTAAATGTATAATGCAATATCGTTGACGAATAAAAACGAGACTAAATGTGGTTTACAAAATAAAAACTATGCTAAAATGTCTCTTCATTTTCGTTGACCAAAACAAGACGAAACTAAATGTTATAACGTTATTTCGTCGCGTTATTAATATTTCGCAGTATTTCGGTTTCATGTGTCTCACTTCAGGGGCTGTCAGGGTTGCCAGGTTTTCGTAACAAAACCCGCACAATTGCTACTCAAAACTAGCCCAAAACTAGCCCTATCACATTTCGAGGGGGGTTCCCCGGTAAAGTTCACATTCCAGGGGGCAAATATCACGTTATTGGGGTCGCTTCAACCCGCGGACATGAAAAACAACCCGCGGCAGCAGTGTTAAAGTAGCCCAATTCTGCGGGAAAACCGCAGACATGGCAACACTCTGCGCAGACGCAGGCGACGTCACTTCCTCAAGCCCACTCGCGGCATTATTTAGAAGACGACAACAAACAAAGTTAAGTATGACACAGAGAAAGGGACTTCATCTGACTTCAGTTTACAAGCAATACAAGTAACAGACACATTTGATTTGCACTTTTTAGTATGTTATTGTAGCTCGAGCATTCAAGCACCTTGTTTCTCTTTGTTAAACTTGAATGTATTTTTTTTTTCTGGCATTGTCATGTGATGCTATTTTATTTTATTTATTGTTTTTATTTATTTAAATTTATGTGTGTGTGCTTCTAATATGTTTGGTTGGTAAAATAAATGTAAATTCAAATCAGAGCGTCTTTGGATGTATTCTTGAGTCTATAAGGTAACAATAATATAATAAGATAACCTTGTTTGAAATGGGTTTGGCTAAAAGAAAATTTTGGTTTCGTCTGTACTGCTGGGTACTTATACTATATTGACTGGGTTAAATAGAATTGCATTACTAAAAAGAGACTAAAATACAATTTTCATTCATATAGTGGTAATTTAAAGTCGTCTTCTCCCATTTCTACCAGTGAACCGTTTCTGTCACTGCAACATCCCGAACAGGCGAACACACACACAAACGAAATCGTATGCCTGATGAAAAAAAATATTTAAAACACGTTCATATTTTAGAAAATGTAGTTAATGTTTGCATCATTAATGATTTATCTTATCCACCTACCCGCAAATAATCAGAATGCATTTTTTTAATCACCCGACCCCCCGGATTATCCACAGCGCCCGCAGACCAGGGTTGCCAGGTCTTCGCAACAAAACCGCCCAATTGCTACTCAAAACTAGCCCAATCCCGTTTCGAGGGGGGTTCCCCGGTAAAAATCACATTCCAGGGGGTAAAATACACATTTCGGCGGGGATCCTCCAGTAAAATTCGCATTCCAGGGGCTAAATATCACTTTATTGGGGTCGCTTCAACCCGCGGACATGAAAAACAACCCGCGGTAACAGTGTTAAAGTAGCCCAATTCCGCGGGAAAACTGCAGACTTGGCAACACTGGATATAACCGCCATCCGCGCATCACTACCGCGCAGATATCAACAGCATCACTGGGTTGCCAAGTTGACGGGACAAATGGGTTGAAATTTGTACGTGTCGATTGTGTGAGAAGGATGTGTTTCATACAAGATTTGGCAACTGGACAACCTTGGAATATGTTTTAAATGGAATATAAGGGAGTATTACCGGAGGCGAATGTAGCAAACATATAAAATAGGCTACGCCCAGTGGGATTTCCTTTTTTAAATAGAAAGATTAAAAATACAGGAGAAATACGGGAAAATATTTAAACGGGATGATAGCGGGATAGAATGGTAAAATACAGGAGAATCCCGGGGAAAACGGGAGGGTTGACAGGTAGCCTATGCTCCAGAGTACTGGATGCGCCTTTAGAGAGAAATGCAACCTTCATACAGATTACAATAATCAGGAAATATTTGTTTTTGAATTGGTTCATTTAAAAGTAGACATTTTAAACTTTCTATAGATATAGCTATTTCACATGTGTGAGGCAGCAGTACGCTGAGTTTCGGTTATTTTTTCTGATGCGCTCCAGCTTCAAGGTGCGTTCACACTGACGCGAATGAAGCGTTAAGCGCGAGTGATTTACATGTTAAGTCAATGCAAAGACGCGAATAGACATCCTGCGGCGCGGTTCGCGCGAATGAAGCCCCGTTCACACCGCCAGTGACACACAGCGACAGAGCGACATGATCCCATTCATTTTCAATGGAGAGCTGGCGACTTCCGGCGACAAGAGCAAAAGTGACCGTTGGTGACGGAATGTGGGCGTGTCAAGCGACAAAAGTTAAGGTTTGCTCAACTTTATGCAAATGCACAGCGAATTTCGCGAGTGACAACCAATAGGAGTGAAGAATCTGTGAGCGTCACTGTCTCGAGTGCACGCAAAACAGGACAGATTTCCGGAGCGATCTCACTGTTTTTAAACGATTTGACTGTAACGACATAAAAATGATGTGTAGAAAAGAAACTGTTGGCAGTCTAAAGTGAGTTGGAGTCATACATTGATGGTTCGTGTTGTTAATTATATGATGTAGTGAGAAGTTCAGCACAGGTTAATGCACTGAGCACTGCTGTAGTTTATTTAACAACACTCTCCAACAGCAGAATGCTACTTTTATTTATTTTAAGTCTAATTCCTAGTCAGATTAGAATGATATCTTAGTTTTACCGGCGATAATATATAGTTTGTGATTGCATTTTCTAAAGATATGTCCAGACGTGCAGTCTACCAATAACATCAGAGCGACAGCAGAAGGAACGCCCACAAGCGCCTTCACAGTACAGAGTCTAGCGACATACAGCGGAAAAAATCGCTGGCGGTGTGAACTGGGCTTCAGGCGG
Organism: Schizothorax lantsangensis; assembly: GCA_027422415.1. NCBI lineage: Eukaryota > Metazoa > Chordata > Actinopteri > Cypriniformes > Cyprinidae > Schizothorax > Schizothorax lantsangensis. The sequence goes on along the minus strand of CM049843.1, from coordinate 35,396,791 downwards.
CGCGAATGACGTGGCGTGAATTGAGCGTTTCGGGCGTTTGCCGCGCGAGTTGAAAAATCTGAACTTTGGTGGATATTCGCGCCACGTTAACCAATCAGGAGCTTGCTCTAGTAGTGACGTGATTACGAGTGGAGGCTGTATGTGGATACCCGGACCTGTACGATAGACCAAAGATTACCTGTTAGATTTACCCAAAACGAATTATATCTTATGTTTATCCACTACAGATACATCAGAGCCAGCGGCAGATGTCAGAAGGACTAGCCGAGGTTACGCTCCTCTCTTTGGGATACATGAGCACGAGCGCCCGGTGATCGCGTGGAGCTCACGGCTACGAAATCAGCGACGCACATTTTCAAATAGGCGCTGTTTTTATAAATAAACGCAGATTTGAGTTTTAAACAACTACATTCTCGCCTGAAATACACGTCCAGTGTTTCCATAGCACATAAAGTGCAACTAGCCTCTAAACAAAATCCATGTCAGCCATATCACAACGAGACTGGAGCCGCCTGCAGAAGCCCCCCCCATGACGCAAATTCAGTCCGTTGTGAAGAGAATTTCACACGCGAATGAAGCGAGTAAACTCAAAATGTTCAAGCGTCCAACTACGCGCGAATAGAGCGATTTATTCGCGCAAGTCACGTCTGGTGTGAACGCACAGTCAGATGCCAGAGAGTGCGTCCTGCTTTTATTATTTTACAAAAGCAACGTTTTGTTGTTTTTATGAGTTTACAGAAATAAAATCAGTTTCGAACTGATTTTAAGTTGTTTCATAATCAGGAAACAAAGCTGTTGCCTTGAAAATAAAAGCAGTGCAGTTGCATTGCCTACACCTAATTACATCTATTTGCGATTGACTTTTAATTCACGAATTACCTCATGCGGGCCAGGCAAGGATAGCCAGAGGGCCGGATGTGGCCCGGGGGCCGTACAATGCCCAGGTCTGTTGTAGATATTGATAATATAATTTCATCCCTAATAACTGAAAGTACGTGGGCTACTGTTTGAGTGACACTGATCCTTTTTTCCTCATTTCCCATCGTCTCTTCACTGTCCCTTTCAACACTAATAAAATAATAGATAATGTTACGCTGGTGTTTCAGTGTCAGTCTTCTTCTGGGACACTTCATTATCAGCAGCCTCAGTGTGACTAACAGAGGAGTATTTCACAGGATCAGTCTGTAAACAACAACAAAAACACAGAAGATAAGAGAAATTAACAGGATTGATGATTTAGTTACACAAACACACAAAACTAAAGATTAGGAGTTGTGTTTTTGAGGAATGTAGGTTTATATTACCTCGTTATTGTGCTTCGCTGTAACGCCTGTTTGAACAATAATGACAATCTCAGTTACACACAAAGATGACTTTGGGATATTAGAATGAAAATACATATTTTCACATGTTGCACACACAATTATTTCCATCTTGTTCAATCAGCTGTATGTAATACTCACTTTCCCTGTGCTTGTAAATGACAGCAGCAGCAGCAGCCACGAGCAGAATAACTACAGCAGCACTTACTCCTGCTACAGCAGCTGAAGACCAACCTGAACCTGGAACAACACAATCATATTGATATGTCTGACTGATATGTGCAGCTTTCAGCTTTGTTAATCAGTGGTGTAGTACAGATTTAGCTGGTAAATGATGGTTTCAGAAGAACAGGAACTAAAACAACATCAAAGCACTCAACATCACTGCTTACAGGGAAACTTTCTGCATTGTGCAGCTTAATAACATTCATTAAAATGATACTCAAAACAGCCCTCGCTTCATATAATTTGCTCTGAATAACACTCACCAGTGACAGAAACACTGAAGCTCCTCATTCTTCTAACACTGAAGCTGCTGCTGCTGCTGGTGATGTGTAGATGATAATCTCCAGAGTCTGTGGTTCTGGTGTTTCTGATGGTCAGAGATCCAGTCTGATTCAGCTCCAGTCTGTCTCTGAATCTCTCATCTGTGCAGGTCTGACTCTGATCTCCAGTGATTTCAGCGATGCAGACGTCATTATAATACCACGTCATCGAGACATTTGTGTTGTTTATTACACCAGGATCTAAAGTGACAGATTCTCCCTCCTTCACTGACTTCACATTATCAGCAGAAACACCTGAAACACAAACCAACAGCTGCTGCAGATAACTACACAACATGTGCAGATATGAAAACAATCACACACTGAGGATCACTTTTTATGATGAACAGATTTCATTTAACTGAAGAAACAACTGCTGTTTTCAGTTTTGGTCAAATACTGCTCTGTAAACACCAGTAACAGCTGTAACTTGTCAGAGCTGATTATGATAATCCATGACTAGTTGTGTATCACATTGTGCATCAAAACTGTGTAATGCACACTTAACTGTTGATATCCCTCACATAATACATTCACAATCTGAAGGAGAGTAGGGTTGCACGATACACCGGTACTACGGTAGTAGTACTATCGGTATCGCAATACTAAAGCTTAAAAATACCCGCGGTGCCATTGCATTTTTTAAACGGTAGTATCGTCCATAAGGTAGTACTCTAAGATATGTAGTATGCATGGCAGCAACACTGTTTTAAACGTTCATTTGAACATGCATGCCAGCAGAAACATTACAAGTTGATTGCCAAATGTCTTTCTGCTGTGCTCTAGTTTAGTCTGTGTATACGTTTATATGGTATTGAGTGTTTCCCGACGCTTCAGTTCAGTTTGCAATAAGAAGTTGCTCTCGCACGTCGTTGTTCATGCTGCAGTTTATCAGAAGAAAGGGTCTGATTCAGACCGTCTGATGTCATTTTTAAAAAACAGCAGCTCAAGCATCACTTATTCAACATCATAATATTTTACAAGAAAGTATTCTCGCAGTTTTATTCATTTGACCACTTCTAGAACAGGTGAACTAGTTCGTTTCTGGAAGCATCTTTGCGATCACGAACGCAATTCCATTCATCAACATAGCGGCTTTGCACTTGGTTCTTATCATTATATATATATATATACAATGTTCTAGGTTATTACTTGTGGGGGTTTTAGGTCCGATAAGTAACACCTCTGTTTTTTCAGAATTTAGCAGTAAGAAATTACTCGTCATCCAGTTTTTTATATCGACTATGCATTCCATAAGTTTCTCAATTTGGTGTGTTTCACCGGGCCGTGAAGAAATATAGAGCTGAGTATCATCAGCATAACAGTGAAAGCTAACCCCGTGTTTCCTAGATCAAATTGTAACCATGCAGCCGTCAGCTATATCATCACATCAAATAGTGTACTATAGATCCCCTGAGGAACAATTCCACTCATTCTCTACTATAGGAGAGGAAGAATTGTATAAACTTGTTAATTCATCTAAACCAACAACATGTATGTTAGACCCTATTCCATCTAAACTACTAAAAGAGGTGCTTCCAGAAGTCATAGATCCTCTTTTGGCTATTATTAACTCGTCATTGTCATTAGGATATGTCCCCAAAAACTTTAAATTGGCTGTTATTAAGCCTCTCATTAAAAAACCACAACTTGACCCCAAAGATCTAGTTAATTACAGACCGATCTCGAATCTCCCTTTTCTGTCAAAGATATTAGAAAAGGTAGTATCCTCACAATTATATTCCTTCTTAGAGAAAAATGATATCTGTGAGGATTTCCAGTCAGGATTTAGACCGTATCATAGTACAGAGACTGCTCTCATTAGAGTTACAAATGACCTGCTCTTATCATCTGATCGTGGTTGTATCTCTCTATTAGTTCTACTGGATCTTAGCGCTGCGTTCGACACTATCGATCACAACATTCTTTTGAATAGACTAGAAAACTTTGTTGGCATTAGTGGAAGTGCCTTAGCATGGTTCAAATCGTACTTATCTGACCGCCATCAATTCGTAGCAGTGAATGAAGAGGTATCATATCGATCACAAGTGCAGTATGGCGTTCCTCAAGGCTCAGTACTAGGGCCGTTACTTTTCACGCTTTATATGTTACCCTTGGGAAATATCATTAGGAAACATTAAACAGGGTTAGCTTTCACTGTTATGCTGATGATACTCAGCTCTATATTTCTTCACGGCCCGGTGAAACACACCAAATTGAGAAACTTATGGAATGCATAGTCGATATAAAAAACTGGATGACGAGTAATTTCTTACTGCTAAATTCTGAAAAAACAGAGGTGTTAATTATCGGACCTAAAACCCCCACAAGTAATAACCTAGAACACTGTCTAACACTTGATGGCTGCTCTGTAAATTCTTCGTCATCAGTCAGGAACCTAGGTGTGCTTTTTAATAGTAATCTCTCCTTTGACAGCCACGTTTCTAGCATTTGTAAAACTGCATTTTTTCATCTTAAAAATATATCTAAACTGAGACCTATGCTCTCAATGTCAAATGCAGAAATATTAATTCATGCGTTTATGACCTCAAGGTTAGATTATTGTAATGCTTTATTGGGTGGTTGTTCTGCACGCTTAATAAACAAATTACAGATGGTTCAAAATGCAGCAGCTAGAGTTCTTACTAGAACCAGGAAGTATGAGCACATTAGCCCGGTTCTGTCAACACTGCACTGGCTCCCTACTAAACATCGTATAGATTTTAAAATCTTGTTAATTACTTATAAAGCCCTGAAAGGTTTAGCTCCTCAGTACTTGAGCAAGCTCTTATCGCATTATAGCCCTTCACGTCCGCTGCGTTCTCAAAACTCTGGCCATTTGATAATACCTAGAATATCAAAATCAACTGCGGGCGGCAGATCTTTTTCCTATTTAGCGCCCAAACTCTGGAACAATCTACCAAACACTGTTCGGGAGGCAGACACACTCTGTCAGTTTAAATCTAGATTAAAGACCCATCTCTTTAACCTGGCGTACACATAACACACTAATACACTTCTAATATTCAAATCCGTTAAAGGATTGTTAGGCTGCATTAATTAGATCAACCGGAACCGGGAACACTTCCCATAACACATGATGTACTTGTTACATTGTAAAAAGATTGACATCTACGCTAATATTAGTCTGTTTCTTTCTTATTCCGAGGTCACTGCATTCACCAGATCAGATGGTGGATCAGCACCTAGAGACGACCTCTACAGCCCTGAACGTCAGCGGAGACCAGGACACCTAGATGAGCCCCAGAGACAGACCCCCAGTGAGGACCCCGTCACCTAGACAGCCATCAGGAAAAGACCTCGGGAACCAGTTGAGCCCTCCAATCTGACTTTGCAGCAGTTGGAATTGAACTGCTGTGTCGTCTGGCCAGAGGAGAAATGGCCCCCCGACTGAGCCTGGTTTCTCCCAAGGTTTTTTTCTCCATTCTGTCACCGATGGAGTTTTGGTTCCTTGCCGCTGTCGCCTCTGGCTTGCTTAGTTGGGGACACTTCATTTCCAGCAATATCGTCGACTTGATTGAACAGAAACTTTTTGAACTGAACTGAGCTGGACGATGCATCACTGAATTCAATAATGAAATGCCTTTAACTGAAAAATGAGTGTTTAACCTTGTCATTTTACATTATTGACACTATTTTCCCATTTTGATATTGTGCAGTTGCTTTGTCACAATTTGTATTGTTAAAAGCGCTATATAAATAAAGGTGACTTGACTTGACTTGACTTAGCACTGGCCCTGCACGGGCAGCCCTCACTTAGCCTCCAGGAAGCCTTAGCGCTGTTTTATTGAAAATAATAATCACCGTTATGGAGGTAAGCGCTTGCTTTAGTTGGGTTCCTGACCCTTGACTTTTTAACTTAAGTTTTTCTCTGGTTGCTGTAACTGTGTTTTTGAAGTACATTTGTTATCGCAAACAATGCAAGAAGAAAAACTAATTTGATGTTATGTAGAAAACTTGAAAATAAATGTGAATCTAAAAGAAAGAGGATTGTTAAAAAAAGATTATTATTGCTAATTGCAAAAACATATTTGGTTGATCTGACAGATCTTTTAACACTCAGTAGACTGACTTTTATTCATTAGATGAACTAAAGTTTTGAAGCTGTCGGTTGTCGGTTGCTAGTTGAGTTAACTTAAAAATTTGAATGTGATAGGTTTTTTTACAGTATAGATAATATTTTACACCTTTGGTCATCAGTTGTATTTTATTGAGTTATAAAGTAAATGGTGCCATCTGGTGGGTTTTTGAGCAACAGCCGCTAAAACAGCATCAGTTTTGTGAACTCAACAGAAATTCATGTTCAGAGGAAAACTTTGGCTTTGTGAACAGAATATATGGCTGTGAAAACTGCACCTGAATGAATAAATGATTCTCACCAGTGACATTAACGCCAAAGCTCTTAAAGCTGCTGATGCTGAAGCTGCTGTTTCTGCTGCTGATCTGTAGTTTATAGAGCCCAGAGTCTGTGGTGTCGATGTTCAAGATGGTCAGAGATCCAGTCTGATGATCCACCTGCAGTCTGTCTCTGAATCTCTCTTTACACTGATCATCTGTGCAGGTCTGACTCTGATCTCCAGTGATTTCAGCAATGAGAGTCTCATTATAATACCACGTCATCAGATCACTTGTTTTTTTGTTTTTTTTCACCAGGATATAAAGTGACAGAATCTCCCTCCTTCACTGACTTTCTCTTCATTTCATCTTATTGTGCAGCAGAAACATCTGAAACACAAACCAACAGCTGCTGGAGGATCTTTTGATGAAAATAATAACCAACTACACAACATGAAAGAACTGGGAATATAAGTGATTTTCATGCACTCTCACCATCTCATGTTTGAAAAGAAACATTTGACCTCATTTTTGTCTTATAAGCATTTTGTATACTGTTTGTATAATTAAATAATCTAAAAATACAGGTACAGATAATAAATAGCCCTGATTGTCACTGAAGAGAAAAAAAGAAAAACATTCTGTGAATGAACTTATCATTTAAACAATGACTCACCATTTATAGCAACAATGAAGACTTTTCCTCTCAAGCAGGTGCTGTTCATCTGTAGATGATAGTCTCCAAAGTCTATGTATCTGATGTTCAAGATGGTCAGAGACCCAGTCTGATGATCCAGCTCCAGTCTGTCTCTGAATCTCTCAGTGCCTTTATTACACTAAACATCTGTACAGATTCTACTGAGATCTCCAGTGATTTGAGCAATACGAATATCATTAAAATACCATATTATCTTCCCTTGTTGGTTCATTTTAACATCAGTGTGTAGAGTGCCAGAATCTCCCTCCATCGCTGACACTGAGATCTCGTCTGTAGCAACACAAAGCACAGCTGAAGAAGAAATGATCGCTTTAGTATATTATACTGAATATAAATGACTCGGAGTCGACTCTTTCTTTTGAGAGACAATACATTTATACACGGTGCACTTTCAGATTTAAAAATTTGCAGGATGTTTTCATTCACACAGAGCTGTGTTACACACTGCATGAAAGATCATTTTCAAAAATCCATAATAGGGGCACTTTAAAATGAGACAAATCTGTTATTTATCAGTTTAGATAGTTCATTAACTAGCAGAAGACACTAACCAGATGTAAATTTCAGCTGCGCAGATGAGGAACCGCGTTACAATGTGCCCCGCTATTAATATACACTATTTACTTTTTAACGAGAAACCACAAGAAACAGGTGAAGAAAGACTGACAATCGATGTTTAATGTTCAGAAATTATTATTTCAAGAAATGTAAAGCATGTTGGCTTGTTTGTGTCTCATGAGAGTGCATGGAGCAGGGGTAGGCAATGTCAGTCCTGGAGTGCCGATGTCCTGCAGAGTTTAGCTCCAACCCATAAAAAATCCTAACCTGCCTGTAGCTCTAGTAATTGTGAAGACCTTGATTAGCTTGTTCAGGTGTGTTTGATTAGGGTTGGAGCTAAACTCTGCAGGACAGCGGCACTCCAGGACCAATGTTGCCTACCTCTGGCATGGAGGAAGGAGAGAGTATGTCTGTGTATTTCTTCATATATTTGTCTTCATTGTTTTGAACTAGGCTATACTGTATAGCTGTGTCTTGCAATCATGGCTGTCTCAAGCATGGTTGCAATGTGTTCGTTGTCAAACTCCAAAATTATATTATTTTTAATTATTAAAAAAAAACACCATTATTTTATTTGAAATGGTTGATCATTTTATTTCATTGACAACATGTTTTTGCTCCCCTATCTGCACAAAACCCATGGCGCGAATTTGGTTAACAGCTTGTGGCTGCAATGTGATTGGATGATAGTTAACACATATTGTGTTGTCTCTCTCTCTCTCTCTCTCTCTTTCTTTTTACACATGATCAACTTAAAATTACACAAAATGTGTTAAAATGGCCATAATACAAAAAAATGTGTTATTAATTAACAGATCCTTTTTGAGAGTGTGTGGAAATGATCTGTCTGCGTCTGTGTTCTTTAATGTGTGCATTATTAGTAAATCATCCGCAGACAGTACATTAAAATCTGTTACACATTACTTGCGAACAGCTTTTAAGCTGAATCAGTGTTTTGCCACTAGAGGACAGACGTGATCAGATAGGCCTAATAATACCAACAGTATATCTGTATATGTGACCCTGGAGCACAAAACCAGTCATAAGTGTCAATTTTTCGAAATTGAGATTTATACATCATCTGAAAGCTGAATAAATAATATTTCCATTGATGTATGGTGTGTTATGATAGGACAGTATTTGACTGAGATACAACTATTTGAAAATCTGGAATCTGAGGGTGCAAAAAAATCAAAATATTGAGAAAATCACCTTTAAAGTTGTCCAAATTAAGTTCTTAGCAATGCATATTACTGATAAAAAAAATAAGTTTTGATATATTTAGGAATATATAGGAAATTCACTAAATATCTTCATGGAAAATGATCTTTACTTAATATCCTAATGATTTTTTTGGCATAAAAGAATAATGGATAATTTTGACCCATACAATGCATTTTTGGCTATTGCTACAAATATACCCGTGCTACTTATGACTGCTTTTGTGCTCCAGGGTCACATATGACCCTGTATTCATTGAGCAGATAATTTTACCCAAATGACTAACAGATGAGAATAAAACAATCAAAATAATTTATTCTAATTATTCTAAAATACAATAAAAGTAGTGGAATACAAAATCCAAGATCATTTAAAGAGAACAGTCAGGAAAAAAATCCCAAGCAAGCTCATTCAGCCAATACTAAATATTGCGATCTCCTATGAAGGGCATTCAGTAACAAATAACAACACAGTACGGGATAAAGTTAATGTATATCAAATTGATGTAGTAAAATAAATTCATGTTTAACAAAATATATGCAAGTTGAACCAAGTGCTGTTACAAATCACTTTGTTTTCCACAAGCACCAAAGTAAAACAGTTAATAATTAATTTACTCTCATTGGGTATGTAAGTCCATACAAAAATGTGCAATACTGTCTGAATTCACAGTTACTATTACTGGTATGTTTTTGACATTTGCATTAAGGGGATCCCCTCCTGCTCAGGGCCCCCCATCTGGATTTATTTCACTCCCTGAAAGCAAACAAAGAAAACACAAAATGTTAAAAGGTTGATCCTGAAAGGTTGTGCAAAGATAATCACATATTTTAGAAATGGAAATGAAATCAAAACGGAATATTTTGAAATGTAATTATTTTAATTAAAGCCGTATGTGATTTCCAAATAAAGCACAAATAAATAAGCGCACCATGTTACTCACCATGGATTGTAACTTTGAGTCTGTTGTATTTGGTCTCTCGGCTGCTGATGATCAGAAGTTTGTAAACTCCAGTGTGTTCAGTTGTGCTGTTTGTGATGGTCAGAGATCCAGTCTGATGATCTAGCTTCAGTTTGTTTCTGAATTTCCCTTCAGCGCCATCGTACACAGGGGCATCGCTAGTGGGAGGAAAGGGGTGACAGAGTGCATAGGGCCCAGAGGTCTGGGGGGCCCGCGATCGCCTCCCACCCAGGGATGTATTGGCCATCGGGAGCACCGGGACATTCCCAGTGGGCCGGTCGAGTATTAGGCCGATCGCCGAAGCGAGGGAGACCTCCCCAGTAATAGGCGCTGTTTTAAAATTATAGCACATGCGAAACCGCATAAAGCAAATACTCCAAAAGTGTGAAGCAGCACTCCCCGATGCATCCAGCAGATGCGCGTCAAAGCAGTGCGGGATCAGTCATCTGCACAGCGCTGACGAACTGCGCAGCGTTTCTGCCACGATTTATAAATGATAAACAGCGTTTGGTCCATACAGTCGTGTGATATGAGAACATAAAGGTTCTGTAGTGATGCCAGCTGAAAACAGCCATGACAATTGAAACTGCATGACAAGGTAAACTGGGATTCAGCACCATAATTTAACTTGCAATTATTAAGTCAAGTCAAGTCACTATTATTTGTATAGCGATTTTAACAATGCAAATTGCATCAAAGCAGCTTTACATCAGCTTGCCGGGTGGCTTTATTTCAGCTTTACAGTATTTAGACGGGTAAATAGTGTGTCGAAATAGTGTCATTCTCCTTTTGTCAGACAAAATAGCAGTTTAAATCTAGGCTAAAGCAGAGTCAGATTGTGCAAAGGACTCATCTGGTTCCTGTGGTCTTGTCCCGATGGCGTCTAGAAGACAGGGTCCTCACTGGGGGTCTGTCTCTGGGGCTCATCTAGGTGTCCTGGTCTCCGCTGACGTTCAGGGCTGTAGAGGTCGTCTCTAGGTGCTGATCCACCATCTGATCTGGTGACTGCAGTGACCTCGGAATAAGAAAGAAACAGACTAATATTAGCGTAGATGTCATTCTTCTTACGATGTAACAAGTACATCAGGAGTTTTGGGAAGTGTTCCCAGTTCTGGTTGACCTAATTAATGCAGCCTAACAATCCTTTAACGGATTTGAATTATAGAAATGCGATAGTGTATTATGTGTAAGCCAGGTTAAAGAGATGGGTCTTTAATCTAGATATAAACTGACAGAGTGTGTCTGCCTCCCGAACAGTGTTTGGTAGATTGTTCCAGAGTTTGGGTGCTAAATAGGAAAAGGATCTGCCGCCCGCAGTTGATTTTGATATTCTAGGTATTATCAAATGGCCAGAGTTTTGAGAACGCAGCGGACGTGAAGGACTATAATGCGATAAGAGCTCGCTCAAGTACTGAGGAGCTAAACCATTCAGGGCTTTATAAGTAATTAACAAGATTTTAAAATCTATACGATGTTTAGTAGGGAGCCAGTGCAGTGTTGACAGAACCGGGCTAATGTGCTCATACTTCCTGGTTCTAGTAAGAACTCTAGCTGCTGCATTTTGAACCATCTGTATAAGACAAAAATAAGACAAAAATACTCAGCAAGAAAAGCAATGTTGCAGCGTGAATGAGTGAATAAGGTATTTAAACTTCACTAACACTATAAAAAGGGGGAGGAGACCGAAAGAAACTCCAGGTTTACCGAAGAAAACCTGCTTCCGACCAGGTTAGGTTCACAGAGTAAGTTACCATGGTAACTGACTCTGAGTATAAGTTACCTCTCTTTCAGAAACGGGCTTGACTTACCCTGCTTTCTCGGGTTTAACAAACCTCCCATTTTGAAACGGAAAACCCAGAGTTTCCCTCATTTCAGGGTTAACATACTCAGAGTGTATCACTTAACTGTAGGTTCACTTAACCTACTTTCTGAAACGGGCCCCAGATGTCAGTAATAACCCAAGTAATGCATACATACAAAGAAAACAAAACAAATAAGTTCAGAAATGAAGTTATGTGTAATAAAATGGATTGACACAGGGAAAAAATATTGACCTACTGAAATTTATTTAATACTTTGCACAAAAGCGTTTGTTGGTAATGAGAGCTTCAAGACGCCTCCTGTAGGAGAAACTAGTGGCAGAGCATTGCTCAGCTGTGATTTTGTCTTCAAATCTTGAAGGATCTGTGAGTTTCTTCTATGAACCCTGATCTTTAGTTCTTATTTTCTACTGTATTCTAGTCAGGTGATTGGCTGGCCATTCTAGCAGCTTTATTTTCTTTCTCTGAAACCAGTCGAGAGTTTCCTTGGCTGTGTTTGGGATCATTGTCACCCTTGTTTCATCTTCATCATCCTGGTACTGTAGGTGTTAGGACTGAAGCTAATATTAATTTCCACTGACGAGGGGCAGGATTGTTTTCTAATTACTGATAGATTTCTGCTGGTGTCTTGGCTTTCCATGCCTTTATGCACCTCCGTTTCTTCATGTGTTCAATACTTTTTCTCTGTGTCATTACATTTTATTACACATAACTTAATTTCTGAACTTATTTGTTTTGTTTTCTTTGTGTGTATGGATTACTTGGGTTATTACCGACATCTGGTGAAAATTTCAAGTCAACAGCACCTTTAGAAATATATTTACTGAGAAAAATGGTGATGTGTTCAATATTTATTTTACCCGCTGTATATTGTCATATTGCCATATCAAGCAGTAATGATTAAAGTTTAATGAACACATTTGACCTGCTGGGACAGGTATGCTTTCTTCCCCCACAAAAGCAAGATCACCTTGTTTTAATGTTGAAGTCATGCACATAGTAGTGCAATTTCAAGCATTTTGTATGGTTTATACACAGCAAAACAGCATGTATTTGACTGAAAATCCAGAATCATCAACAAGCTAACTGTAAAGATAGCACTGTGAATGATGATATAGTTGTCAACAAATGGGAAGCTACATTTTATTCAAAATTAAATATCTTAAATATCTACGATTTTGGCTTTAATAAGATTTTCCCAGGAAACCTGGTGTCCTCCACGATTCCTATTCTTTCCAACAGCAAAGCACTTGAATGCGACATGCTTGTAATCAGGAATTCTGAAATTGGAAATAGGAAATTTCGATAGCACACGTAGGCAGTATTATTCCTTATTTCCTTACAGGAATCCAGAAAATGTCATTACCCAATTCTAGATGGAGTCATACAGCTGCAGCTCACATGCATGAAAGTGGCATGTCTGAACTAGTTGATACAGAAAATCAGCATCTAATAAAAAGGTTGATTGGCAAAAACTATTTTATGTATTTTGAAAAAACAAAAATACTAAGATTAAATGTATTTAAATACAAAATACATTAGATTTTTTCAAAGATATTTAAATACAAAATACAAAATAGTATTTTGTATTTCAAATACGCATTTTAAATACATGTATTTGAAATACTGCCCATCCCTGATCACATCACACCCAGAGCTGCAGCTACTAACAGCAGGACACAAAGACAAATCAGAACAATATAACCAGTGGACAGACCCGGATCTGGAACAGCTGAAGAGAGACAGTCAAACACATGAACAATTTCATTACGAGGGAACATCTAAATTACACTCTTTTAATGTGATTTGACATGAACTACTGAATCTCTTGTATAGTGTTTCTTTACTGTTGGAGATCTGTAGCTGATAAACTCCAGCGTCTGCGGTTCTGACGTCTCTGATGGTGAGAGATCCCATCTGTTTTTCGAGATGTAGTCTCCCTATGAATACAGGTGCATCTCAATAAATTAGAATGTTGTGGAAAAGTTCATTTATTTCAGTAATTCAACTCAAATTGTGAAACTCGTGTATTAAATAAATTCAGTGCATACAGACTGAAGTAGTTTAAGTCTTTGGTTCTTTTAATTGTGATGATTTAGGCTCACATTTAACAAAAACCCACCAATTCACTATCTCAACAAATTAGAATACGTCATAAGACCAATAAAAAAAACATTTTTAGTGAATTGTTGGCCTTCTGGAAAGTTTGTTAATTTACTGTATATGTACTCAATACTTGGTAGGGGCTCCTTTTGCTTTAATTACTGCCTCAATTCGGCGTGGCATGGAGGTGATCAGTTTGTGGCACTGCTGAGGTGGTATGGAAGCCCAGGTTTCTTTGACAGTGGCCTTCAGCTCATCTGCATTGTTGGGTCTGGTGTCTCTCATCTTCCTCTTGACAATACCCCATAGATTCTCTATGGGGTTCAGGTCAGGCGAGTTTGCTGGCCAATCAAGCACAGTAACACCATGGTCATTGAACCAGCTTTTGGTACCTTTGGCAGTGTGGGCAGGTGCCAAGTCCTGCTGGAAAATGAAATCAGCATCTCCATATATCTTGTCAGCAGAAGGAAGCATGAAGTGCTCTAAAATTTCCTGGTAGATGGCTGCATTGACTGTGGACTCAGAAAACACAGTGGACCAACACCAGAAGATGACATGGCAGCCCAAATCATCACTGACTGTGGAAACTTCACACTGGACTTCAAACAACATGGATTCTGTGCCTCTCCACTCTTCCTCCAGACTCTGGGACCTTGATTTCCAAATGAAATGCAAAATTTACTTTTATCTGAAATGAGGACTTTGGACCACTGAGTTCTTTTTCTCCACAGCCCAGGTAAGATGCTTCTGACGTTGTCTCTGGTTCAGAAGTGGCTCCTGAAGACGTCTGAGCATGGTGACTCTTGATGCACTGACTCCAGCTTCAGTCCACTCCTTGTGAAGCTCTCACAAGTGTTTGAATCAGCTTTGCTTGACTGTATTCTCAAGCTTGCAGTCATCCCTGTTGCTTGTGCACATTTTCCTACCCAAATTCTTCCTTCCAGTCAACTTTGCATTCAATATGCTTTGATACAGCACTCTGTAAACAGCCACACCTTTCACACCTTTCACCTTCCGACCTCTCTACTGGATGAGCTGAATACCTTTTATGCTCGTTTCGAGGCTCATAACACCGCCCACACAGAGTGCGCTCCCACGGCTGCTGCAGAAGAGGTGAGTCCACTCTCCCTTTCTGTCGCGGATGTAACTCGATCCTTCAAACGGGTGAACATCCGCAAAGCTGTGGGTCCGGATGGCATCCCAGGCCGTGTGCTCAAAGCATGCGCTTACCAACTAGCTGGGGTTTTTACAGACATCTTCAATCTGTCCCTCTCTCTGTCTGTGGTTCCCTCATGCTTCAAAAAATCCACCATTGTGCCCATACCCAAGAAAAATAAAATCACATGCTTGAATGACTGGAGGCCCGTTGCTCTGACACCCATCTTCAGCAAGTGTTTTGAGAAGCTCATCAGAGACCACATCTGCTCTGTGCTGCCTGCCTCACTGGACCCACTACAATTTGCATACCGCAGAAACCGTTCCACAGACGACGCTATTGCCTTCACCCTGCACACTGCTCTCTCCCACCTGGAAAATAAGAACACCTATGTAAGGATGCTGTTCGTGGATTATAGTTCAGCATTTAACACCATAGTGCCTGCCACACTGGTTGAGAAGCTCCAGACTCTGGGACTGAACAGATCTCTGTGCAGCTGGATCCTGGACTTCCTGACAGGCAGAAGTCAGGTGGTCAGAATGGGCAACAACACCTCATCTCCCCTGATCCTCAACACTGGTGCCCCGCAGGGCTGCGTCCTCAGCCCGCTCCTGTACTCCCTGTACACACACGACTGTACAGCTACACACAGCTCCAACGTCATCGTCAAATTTGCCGATGACACAACGGTGACAGGCCTGATCACCGACAACGATGAGACGGCCTACAGAGAAGAGGTGAGTACCCTGACTAAATGGTGCCAGGAGAACCACCTCTCACTCAACATCGACAAGACCAAGGAGCTGGTGGTGGATTTCAGGAGACAGAGCAGAGAACACACACCCATCTCCATCGACAAGACACCTGTGGAGCGGGTAAACAGCTTTAAGTTCCTCGGCGTTCACATCACCGAGGATCTCACATGATCCACTCACACAGATGCAGCGCTGAAGAAGGCACATCAGCGCCTCTTCTTCCTGAGACGGCTGAGGAAGTTTGGAATGATCCCCAGCATCCTCAGATCCTTCTACACCTGCACTGTGGAGAGCATCCTGACCGGCTGCATCACCGCCTGGTTTGGAAACAGCACCGCTGGCAACCGCAAAGCTCTGCAAAGGGTCGTGCGAACTGCCCGCCACATTGTTGGAGGTGAGTTTCCCTCCCTCCAGGACATCTACACCAGGCGGTGTATAAGGAAAGCCAGGAGGATCATCAAGAACTCCAGCCATCCATCCCACAGACTGCTCTCTCTGCTGCCCTCAGGGAGACGTCTCCGCAGCATCCGATCCCACACTAGCCGACTGAGGGACAGCTTTTTCCCTCAGGCTATCAGGCTAATGAACAGTCAGAACTAATTCACCCTACATCACACTCCCACTCACACATCATGCCATGCACTGCACTTTACCGCCGTTCACTGGACTACACGCACACACTGCAATAGTACAACCTATCTGCTATCACTGGATACCATACAATGCACATCCACGACATTGCATATGTATAATCTGTTGCACCTTTGCACAACTATCTATTGCACAACTAATCTGTTGTATATGTATAATCTGTTGCACCTTAACATATTACTATGTATAGATGTGTACATAATGTAAAATGTGTACATACAGTGTATTGGTAACTAAGTATGTCTTTATAGTACACTGTGTATATTGAGTATGTGTATGTGTATTATGCACATTGTCTTCTGTACAGTCTGTAAATATGTACTGTCTATATGTAAATTGTTTTGTTTTTTTCAACTGTCTGGAGCACGCTCTCAAGAATTTCACTCACCAAGGCACTTGTGCTGTGGTGATGTGACAATAAAAGTGATTTGATTTGATTTGATTTGATTTGATTTAATGACCCTCTGTGACTTACCCTCTTTGTGGAGGGCATGAATGTTCATCTTCTGGATCATTGCCAACTCAGCAGTCTTCTCCATTATTATATACTGTAGGGATGGTAATTTATTGAAACTCAAATGTAAATATTCTAATATTTTGAGATACTGATTTTTGACTTTCATGAGCTGTAAGCTCTAATCATCAAAATTAAAACAAAAAAACTTTTGAAATGTTTTACTTTACATGCAATGAATCTAAAATATATGAAAGTTTCACTTTTTGAAATAACTTACAAGAAAAAATTAACTTTTTCACGACATTCTAATTCATTGAGATGCACCTGTATATCATCTGGATTCAGTGTGATCTCATGAATCTTCATGTTCATTTCAGCTACAAGACTGTCTGGATTCATAGGTCCAAATGTCCACTGTATTAGATCATGTCTCTGTGTAAGACCAGTGTGTAGAGTAACAGAATCTCTCTCTTTCACAGACACTTTTTCCATGTTCCCAAACACACCTGCAGAACAAATGGTATAGCTGAAAGTTTCCAAAATCAGTAAAGTATGCGTAAACAAAATATTACTGCAGTTGATATGTGCTGACATGCATCTCCGTGACCGATGCTTACGCCCATTATGATTGAGCCTTATTAAGTGGGTGTATATAAAGGAGTTGCTAAGGACACGGGATGTTGCGTCACTGTTTCCACTACTGCTGGTTCCATTGTCTGGCATCTGGCTGCCTGGTGTTGGAGGTATGTGTTGGGTGTGTTCTATTTTTAGGTTATTTTATGCGTTCCTAATTGTGCCATCTTTCTGGAAGGCTGGTGTCTGTTCAGTGTTCTCCCTGGCCGTGTTGCCTTGCTGGTGTGAAAATTTGGCGTATTGAATCCCCGCTGTTTACATTGCTGTGTGCATGTGTGACTGCTGTCTTCCTGTGCAGTAGGTAAATATTTACATGCCCTTTCAATATCTTCAATATCTTCAATATCTATTTTTTAAATTATTATTATTATATTTTTGATTAGTGATTAGCATTGAAGTGTTGTTCAGCCGGATGGGTGACGTGTTTCCTGCATGCTGGTGTGTAAAACTTATTTTTATTCCTGACTCACCTCTAAAGGTATGTGGATTCATTGTTTTTGTTTTATTGTAGATGTAAATCCGTGCATTAGCGTGTCTTATTCTGCTCTGCTGCTGCATGGCCGGGCGTTTCGACGCTGCTGTTTTGCTTTGGTTTCTTTTGTTTTCATTCTGTTCTGCAGCTTGCTTGCCAGCGTGCTTGTGCGGTGCTGCAGTGTCCCGGCTTTTGCGGGTTTCTAATCTGCAATTGCTGCCTGCCGTTACGTTTGTCGTTTCTGTTTGTTTGTTTATCATTCCTGCTGAAATAAGCTAACTGTGCTCCTGGTGTACAACTGGTACCATTTTAGAGGTTTAAACTGATCGTGGTGCATGACCTTGGAGCTAGTGTTCCAGGTAAATGTTAGTTTTTTATTTTATTTTATTTTGTTCTTTTTTAGTTTTCTTTGAAGAACATAATTTGTAAAACAGATTTATGAATTCTTTCTTTTTGGTTAATTGTTTTGTTGTAGTGTTATACCAGTCTGAATTGTTCTTTTCTTTCTATCTCCAGGGGCTGGGGGATCCAGAGTAGGCAGACTATTTATCTCTTTGTTGTGGGAGTCCCGTTTTCAAATTGTGCAGTTTCTTATATTGTGTGGATTTCACTAATGTGTGTGTGATTTTTTTGTGTGCATGTGTGGAAATTACTGTGGGCCTCTGGAAGGCCTAGTCTTTGACTACTGGTGAGCCCCAGTTCCTTGGGTTGGTTTATTTGTATTTTTTTACTTATTTTTATTTCGTTGTTTATTTGCTCCTATGCCACAGCTAAGTGCTATTATCTGTGCCCATCTATTTTGAACTTCATATTGCCAATTGACTGTCTCTTCCTTTTTTTAACTATTTATGGTTGAAAATAGGAATTTGTATTAATATTAATAAAGATTTGTGAATTTTCATAGCCATGTCTCATTGTCACTTTGTGCTGAGGACGAAACTCGAACCTGTGTGCCTTGTACCTCCCCCGGGTAGTAATACAGGGTAGCGTAGTCGCTACTTTGTCAATACAGTAAAATTATGTTTTTTTGGGTGATGTGTTGAAAGACTCTCTCGCTTGTGGCACAGATATATAAAATCTTAAGGATTACTGTAATAGGTATTTGAGTAAATGAAAACACAATACTTACATTTCTCACACAGAACTCTCATATCTTCCATGTTCTTTGAATAAAAACACCGCCGTCATCTGCGTGCTATGAATTCTGGGATATGGTCATCAGATGTACACTGCATTTTTTCATCTTAAAAATATATCTAAACTGAGACCTATGCTCTCAATGTCAAATGCAGAAATATTAATTCATGCGTTTATGACCTCAAGGTTAGATTATTGTAATGCTTTATTGGGTGGTTGTTCTGCACGCTTAATAAACAAATTACAGATGGTTCAAAATGCAGCAGCTAGAGTTCTTACTAGAACCAGGAAGTATGAGCACATTAGCCCGGTTCTGTCAACACTGCACTGGCTCCCTACTAAACATCGTATAGATTTTAAAATGTTGTTAATTACTTATAAAGCCCTGAATGGTTTAGCTCCTCAGTACTTGAGCGAGCTCTTATCGCATTATAGTCCTTCACGTCCGCTGCTTTCTCAAAACTCTGGTTATTTGATAATACCTAGAATATCAAAATCAACTGCGGGCGGCAGATCTTTTTCCTATTTAGAGCCCAAACTCTGGAACAATCTACCAAACACTGTTCGGGAGGCAGACACACTCTGTCAGTTTAAATCTAGATTAAAGACCCATCTCTTTAACCTGGCGTACACATAACACACTAATACACTTCTATTATTCAAATCCGTTAAAGGATTGTTAGGCTGCATTAATTAGATCAACCGGAACCGGGAACACTTCCCATAACACATGATGTACTTGTTACATCATAAAAAGATTGACATCTACGCTAATATTAGTCTGTTTCTTTCTTATTCTGTTTCTCAGTCCGTGTCTGGATCAGATGGTGGATTGGCGCCGGGAGATGATGTCTGCGGCCCTGATTGTCGGCGGAGGCCGGACCCCTGGATGAGCCCCGGGGACATAATCCCAGTGAAGACCTCGACTTAAAATACAATAAAACTAAAAATAAAACAAATAACTAAAAATATAATAAAATACCTAACTACATAATACTATTATTGTTAGAAATTGCAACAATATTAAAATAGAAATATAAAACATTTAAAGTCTTAATTAAAACAATAAATAAACAATAATATCCTGGCCAGAGGAGAACTGGCCCCCCGACTGAGCCTGGTTTCTCCCGAGGTTTTTTTCTCCATTCTGTCTCAGAGGGAGTTTTGGTTCCTTGCCGCTGTCGCCTCTGGCTTGCTCAGTTGGGGACACTTAATTTCTAGCGATTATCGTCAATTTAATTTCACAGATACTATTTAAACTAAACTTAGCTAGACAATGGTCATCTCTGAATTCAATAATGAAATGCCTTTAACTGAAAATTGAGTGTTTAATCTTATTATTATACATGACTGACACTATATCCTCCAACTTGATACTGTTAAGTGCTTTGACACAATCTGTATTGTTAAAAGCGCTATACAGTATAAATAAAGGTGACTTGACTTGACTTGACTTAATTTTCCTGGGCAACGGAGGGTGCATTTGACGTGGCTTTCAAATTACGGCAGCCTTTGTCATGCCGCGGTGACACAATCGGCCTTTGAATGCGGTCTTCAGAGGGGACATCCTGAATTGGGACAGCTTACGTCGTGATGCTGTGACGCAATCGCACTTCAAATACAGACTTCAGAGTGTGTACACTTCACATTGGCACAGTCTTCCTAGTGTCTGTGTGACGCAATCACACTTCAAATCAGGTCTTCGAAGGGCGTGCACTCCACTTTGGGACACAGCTTATATGTCATGATGAGCTTTGTGAGTTTCTGAAGTCAAGAAACGTTTCTGGTGACTTTATACAGCAGCATCAGGTGTTCATGAAACTGATAAATAAGCATCACTGGTGTCATCCCTAAAAATTAAGTCCTAGAGAGACTTTGAGCAATAGATTGTGTGTGAATTTCTCCAGGAGAAGTGCTTAAATTGCTCTTTCTAGTTCCTTTCTAGTGCTCAATACTGAGAACGCCTCTATAGCTCACTATAAACCCTGGGTTTATAACAACCAGCTGACTGTACTTTATTCATTATACCGTACATTACAGTCAAGTCACCTTTATTTCTCTAGAGCGTAATATACTGTTTCAAAGCAGCTTTACAGGTAGAAATAGGAAAATAATGGTCATAAAAATAATAAATGATGAAGCTGAAGTCATTCAAGTGTTAGTTCAGTTCAATAACTGTTTAAGATCAGTTATGAAATGAGTTCATTTCAGATCTAAAGCAGCTCTGCAGAAACAGAAATATGATTGATTTGACTGAACTGACTCATTATTGGATGGGAACTGACGGAGAACGTGGAGCAGATTCCTGTAGACTGTGATTGCAGCAGGCAGTGAGGATGTGTTATTGTGTGATTGAGATACAGGAGGACAGTCTTCTGAACCTTCTCCAACTGATCGCTCACTGGAGCCCTTCATTCAGAGTCATAGAGTGAAGAAAACTCTGAGGTTTTACAAGCAAAGAAAAACAGCTGTGACTTTACCATTGTGCTCAAATTGTTATTATTATTATTATTAAATACTTTTTATTTTAGAGTACAACAAATTTGTTATATTTCTTTACTGATTTGTTATAATTTAAATAATAATTTATAAAATGAATAATTTAGTTATGTCACATATGCTGGAGTGCCCACGAGCTCCTCTAGAGGGCACTCCATCCCGAACCTTTACCATTGTTTCATGAACTCCATTTCCCATAACACCCCATGCCTAGGAACTGATTGCATACACAGCTGGTTCCAATCAGGAGGACTATTTAAGACAAACACACACCACATTGCAAAGTCTTGTTTCCCTGCTAGCGGACATTACTGAGGTGTTTCATTGCCCTTGCCTTGCCTTGTTTTTGACCTTCAACTGTTTCTCTCTTTATTGTGATTGTTTGCTGCTGCCCTAACCTTCGCTCGTTTTGGATTACTCTTCTGCTTTGCCCTTTATATAACTGATTGCTGGTGCTGGACCTTGCCTGTTTGGATTACGCACTGTTTTAATAAAAGCTTGCACTCAGTGTTGCCAACTTTTTTCAATGGAAAGTAGCTAAAGCCAGTTTGAAAAGTCGCTAAATGTCGCCAGATGACGTCATACGCTAATTAGCATATTCATGACGTCATTGCGTCGTATTGCCTTTTACATTCATTTGCCTCTCTGTGCTCACATACTGTATTTTAATTTAGCCAAATTCTCAATAAAACTGTTTTCATTTATATAATTGATTGTTTCTGTTGTCAGTCAATGGGATCAATATGAAATAGTGACTGAAATGTGGCCCTTAAGACTACATAACCAGCTCTCCCTTCTAAGATGTTAATCTGCAAAAAAAATCCTGATTTATAATCGAGCTGTCCTCTGATGAAATAAAATACACATAACATAAGCAAAGACAAAAACAATTCCTGTGCCGTGTTTTCGGCTATATTTGCATGTAAAATTAGAGAAGCAACATCATCTATTTTAACTGAAAGTGCTGCTCCTCTCTGCCGCTCGATGAGCAGAGAGAGAGAGAGGGAGGTGTGCGCGCGCTGTGAAAGCAAGATCTCGCTCTCGTGCGGTAGTACCAGCGAGAGACTCTCAGTCAAAGAGACTCGCTAAGGTTTGTCCAAGAAGTCGCTAGATTTGTCGCTAGGCGCTTTTTTGGAAAAAAGTCGCTAGGGGGGTCTGAAAAGTCGCTAAATCTAGCGACAAAGTCTCTAAGTTGGCAACACTGCTTGCACTTGGATCTCTGTTGTCACGCTCCCATTCGTTACAAGTTATTATTATTAATAATAATTTAAAAAAATATTACATTACAATAGGATTACTGCAAACATAAAATTAATTTAATGATTTATTATAATTTATATAATTACAATATATTATTAATAGTATAGTTATTACTATTATTGAATATTCAATTGTTATTTTACAGTACACTAGGTTTATTGCAATTATAATATTTCTTTATGAATTTCTTATACTTTAAATAATAATAAATAACATTTCATATTTTTTCATTATTATTATTATGAAATACCCACTTTTATTTTACAGTACAATAGGATTATTGCAATAGTAACTTTTTATGGATTTGTTTAATTGTTATATTTTAAATAATAATACAATTAAATTAATATTTCTGTATTATACTCACTTTTTATTTTAGTGTAATAAGATTATTGAAACAGTAACAGTTTTTATGGACTTGTTTATTTGTTATAATTTAACAAATAAGTACATTAATATTTTGGTTATTATTATTGTTGTTGTTGTTTGTATTTTATAGTAACTTTTTATGGTTTGGGCTAATTGTTATAATTGACAACAAATAAATAAATAAATAAAATAAGTAGGATATTATTATTAATACCCATTGTTTTGTTTTTTTAGTAACATAGCATTATTGCAATTATAACATTTCCATTTTGATATATAGAAAATAATAAAATTCATATAAAATTGTTGTTGTCTCACTTTTTGTTTTACAGTACAATTACTGCAAAATTAACTATTAATAGTATTGTTGTCTTTTAATTGTTATTTAAATAATAAAATAAAATAAAATGTATCATTATTATTATTTTTACTACTAAATACGGACATTTTATTTTACAGTTCAATATGATTTTTTGACGAACTTGTTTAATTGTTATAATTTATAAATACATAAAAATAAAATAAATATTTTTAAATACAATTTTTTTATTTTGTAGTATAATAGGATAATTGCAATCGTGACCTTTCCTTGTTGATTTGTTATCATTTAAATATTAATAAAAATCTGTTGTTATTATTATTATTATTATGCACCCACAAAGTTGTACTTTATACCACCGGAGATTCAGCGGATCTGCGAAGCTACTAACGTCACGCATAAGTGGCACCGTAGGCGTTGAAAGGAGTGGAGACAAAAGCGGGGCAGGAGAGGAGGCCTACGTGCTAAGCTACATGCTAACTCACATAGAACAGCCCATCCGAGTCTCTTTCTCACAAATTCCCGGTCGATTGTCAACAAGATGGATGAGTTACGGCTGAGGATTATGTCGCACGGTATGGATAGCTGCGTGATGATCGTCACAGAAACTTGGCTTAACAACAACATACCCGACTAGGCTATTGAACTGGAGGGCTGTTCCGTCTACCGAGTTGACAGGACGGCAGCTTCTGGTAAGAGTAAAGGCGGTGGAGTGTGCATCTATGTTCATAATAATTGGTGTACTGCAATGAGTGTTGTTGGAACGTACTGCTCCCCGGATTTGGAATATCTGGCAGTGAAATGCAGGCCGTTCTACATGCCAAGAGAGTTTTCTGTTTTTCTGATTACAGCTGTTTACGTACCACCACTTGTTAATGTCAGGTCAGCACTGGAGAAGTTTCACAGCACTATAAATGGCCAGCTAAATGCACATCCAGAGGGAGTTGTGATTGTAGCAGGAGACTTTAATCATGTAGAACTGAAAGCTGTGCTTCCCAATTTTTTTTAAGTGCATCAACTTCCCGACTAGGGACAATAACATTCTGGATCAGGTCTATACGAACATCCCAGGGGCATATAAAGCTAGAGCATCTCCACATCTTGGCATGTCAGACCACATCTCGCTGGAAATGATACCGGCCTAAAGACCTCTTATCTGCCGATTAAGACCAACTGTTAAAACTATACAAGTCTGGAGTGTGGAGGCCATCTCAGCGCTTCAGGACTGCTTTGAATGCACTGACTGGGGAGTGTTTAAAGAGAATGCAGATATAGAGGAGTACACCCCGTCTGTTCTGGCCTATTTATATTTCTGCATGCACTCAGTGCTGCCCACTAAATCCATCAGAGTATTTCCTAACCAGAAACCGTGGCTGGACAGTACGGTGCGGTCTTTGCTTAAAGCCCGAGATGTTGCCTATAGGTCAGGTGACCTGCTGGCCTACAGGAGAGCCCGGAGAGATCTGAAGAAAGTCATACGGGAGGCTAAACACAGGTACACATTACGTATTGAGGGACACTTTGAAAACAACAACCCAGACAACTGTGGAGAGGTATTAAAGCCATAACAGACTACAGGGGCAGCAAGCAGATGATCAGTCAGGATCAGGCACTCCCTGACACCCTGAATCAGTTCTTTGCCCGCTTCGATTCACAAGGTGGTGAAGTGACAGCCCAGCTGTCCCAGTTTGAGGCATCAGACCCTTGTACTTCAGTGTCATCAGGTGAAGGCTGCACTGAGGAAAATCAACGTCACCAAGGCCGTGTCGGACATTGAAATTATGTGCAGACCAACTTGCAGGAGTGTTTCAGGACATCTTTAACCTTTCACTGCAGCTCAGCGTTGTCCCTGTTTGCCTTAAATTCTCCATTATTGTACCTGTGCCAAAAAAGTAATCTGTTACCTGCCTCAACGACTATCGCCCAGTGGCTTTGACCCCTGTCATTATGAAATGTTTCGAGAGGCTTATTCTGCAGCACATTAAGAACATTGTATCTCCGGAATTAGACAGCTACCAGTTTGCTTACAGGAAGAATCGATCTACAGAAGACACAGTCATCATAGCACTCCACACAGCCCTTTCCAATCTGGAGATGTCAAATACATACAGTATGTTAGGATGCTATTAGTTTATTTTAGCTTTTAATACGATAATCCCCCACAAACTGGTACGGAAACTCTACAAATTGGGCCTGTCCACCTCATTGTGCTTGTGGATTAGAGACTTTCTAACCAACAGGCCACAAGTAGTAAGAATAGGGGACAACACATCATCTGCCCTCATTCTGAACACAGGAGCTCCGCTAGGAAGCGTGCTCAGTCCAGCACTCTTTACTCTCTTCACACACGACTGCACCTCTATCCATGCCTCCAACACCATTGGGAAATTCGCCGACGATACCACCGTAGTGGGTCTCATAGCGAACAATGATGAGACTTTCTATAGGGAGGAAATTCATCACTTGGATCTGTGGTGTTCAGCAATCAATCTGGTTTTGAACACCAAGAAGACCAAAGAGGTTATTGTGGACTTCAGGAGGTCAAGAAGGACAGCACATGCACCACTGCTCATACAGGGAGTAGAAGTGGAGCATGTGGAAAACATCAAGTTCCTGGGTATCCACATTTCAGCGGACCTCACTTGGGCCCTTAACACCTCCTACCTGGTGAAAAAAGCTCAACAAAGACTTTTCTTCCTCAGGAAGTTGAAGCAGGCTGGACTCTCCTCTCGGTTGCTGATACATGTCTATAGGAGTGCCATCCTATGTTATTGTATAACTGTGTGGTATGCCAGCTGCACTGCACAGGACAGGAAGGACTTGGCCCGGGTGGTTAGGACTGCACAGAGGATTGTTCGGGATCCACTTCCAGATCTGAACTCGGTTTATGCAGAATGCCTCCAGAATAAGGCCAGGAGCATTGCTGCAGATCCCACTCACCCAGGTCATGGACTGTTTGATACCTTGCCCTCAGGGCGGAGGTACAGGACTATAAAAGCACACACAAACAGACTGAGAAACAGCTTCTTTCCAAGAGCTGCAACCTCGATTACACCCTTTGCATTCACACCCTCAAGTTAATGATATCATCTGCACTTTATTTTTGTTGTAACTGTTGTTTATTATTTAGTTTGTAACTGAGACTCACCAGACAGAATTTCGTTGTACTATGTACAATGACAATAAAATAAATTGATTGATTGATTGATCATTATTATTATTATTATTATTATACTCTCATTTTATACTTTTATTTTATTTTTTATTTATTATAATTTTATTTTATTATTTAAAGCTGCAGTCCATAACATTTGAGCAAGTACATAACCAGCTAGTGTTCAAAACTATCGCCTTACTTTAGCCCGATTCACAACGGTTAGCTTATAATAATGTTTTCTAATTTGAGTGGTACGGGTAGGTTTTCATGGGAAATTTAAGCATGGCACTGCGTCATTACGTCACGTCTGTAAACATGAAGAAGTTGTCCCGGCTACTAGGCTATCGCATGTGAGGATCCTGCAGATCGTTTATAGCCTTTTCTCACAGCAGCTAGAATAATTAAATGTATCATTTTGATTGCGGATTGTGATCCAGAAAGGATTATGTGTTTATGAAACACATATGAATAAAATTTTATTATATTCCAGTTTTAAATGTGCTGATTACAGATAGCCTGAGATTACACAAGATTTGTATTTAAAAAAAAAAAAAAAGAAAATGTAGGAAGGGTGCATAGTTTGTTTTTTTGGGTTAAAATAATATCTTGAATGAATGAATGGTATGACAATTAGATTAGACTGTACAGAAATTGAAATCTACACGCTAATACACACTATACCCATAGTCACACAATGCTGATGTTGTTAATTTGAGAATAAAGTTTAACAATAACAATAATTTGCACGGTTTGATGTGATATGAGCTAACCGATCATTAGATTTTAATCACCATTAGTAGTGCGATATATGCCGTAATGCATTTTTCCTCAGTTGGTCAGAACAAACGTGAATGACTTGTTACTTACTTGTTCAGATGACAATATACGCTGAAAATTATTATTTGGGTCATATATTCCAAGACATAGGCTAGAATCTGTGATTTTAAAAACATTTTACTATTACTCACTTTTTATTTTACAGTACAATTACTGCAATATTAACTTGTGTTTTTTTATTGTTCTGATTTAAATAATAAAATTATTATTCTTAATAATAATAATAATAATAATATTGTAAATGCAACAAATGTCTTTATTGTGTTGTACTTTAAATGATAATAAAACAATTCTATTATTATTATTATTATCATTATTATTATTACTACTATTATTATTATAATACTCTTATATTATACTTTATTTTGTACTTTTATTTTATTTTGTTTATTATAATTTTATTTTATTATTTAAATAACAATTAAAAACATTTTTCCCTTACTCACTTTTTATTTTTCAGTACAATTACTGCAAAATTATCTTATGTTGTTTTTTTATGGTTCTGATTTAAATAATACAATTCTTCTTCTTCTTCTTCTTTATAATAATAATAATAATAAAATAATAACTGAGTTTTTGTTACAGTAGACTATGATTATTTTAATTGTAACAAATATCTTTAATTTGATCTACTTTAATAATAAAATTATTATTATTATTATTGAATACTGAGTTTTTATTGTATAGTAATATTTACTTTTATGGTTTTGGGTAATTTTTATAATTGAAAATAAATTAACAATCAATAAATAACTAACTAAATAGCTAATAAATAACTAAAATATTTAGGATATTATTATTTATAAATACCCATTGTTTTAAAAAAAATAGTATAGTAGAATTATTGCAACTGTAACATTTCCTTTTTTATATTCTGAAAATAATAAAATTCATATAAAATAAAATTCATATTTTGGTTATTATTATTATTAAATAGTTTTTATTTTACAGTATAATAAGATTGTTGCAATTGTGGCATATTTTTATTGTTGTTTTATTTTAATAATTATTTTTATTCATTATAATTAAAAATGATAATAAAATAAAATTCATATTCTGGTCATTTACTATTATTATTATTATTTTATGATTATTAAATAGTTTTTATTCTACAGTACAATAGGATTATTGCAATTGTAACATTTCTTTACTTGTTTGTTATAATTCAAATAATAGTTAAATCAATAAAAAGGACTCCAGTATTGACAAATACTTCAGCTAAAGTAATATCTGCACTATATATTTACACTTGCTCAAATCAATCAGCAAAGTTTTATATATTTTAACACATTTTTACATGTTTAAGTAATTAAAATATTTGATTTTTCTGATTAATCTATTTTCATTAAAACACTTTCAAACTCAAAAGAAAAAAAGATATTTAGTAGATATTATAAAATATTTGTAAATAAATATTCTGTCATGTTGTTTCTCTGAAGGAGATCTCCTAATAATGTATTTACTGTATTAATGTTATATTTTGTCTTGTGTCTCGTGAGGAATCGATTATATTCATGATTCATAAATCATTCAGACATTTCTCAGATTCATCAGCTTTATTGTACAGTACAGATTGATTCAAAGCATCTTTACTATAAAGGAACTATAAATAGTGATTACATATTACATATTCATCAATTACAATCTGATCTCAAGATGATTTGTCATTGTGTTTTATTATTTGTGCACAAAAACAATCCAGAAAAATGAGATGAATGATAACATATGAATATTTTCTGAATGAATGACTGATCTGACTGTCTCTATGAGGATTTCTGACACACATTTATTCTGATTCATGTTCATATTAATGTGATGAAGAGACTCTATGACATCTCACTGTTACTGATACATCATGCAGCTCAAAGCATTATGGGTAGAATCTCTCTCTGGTCAGTGTATTCTGATTCATCAACACAGTTTCACTGATCCATCAAAAACCCTAAACCCAGGATAGAGCGGCTGAGTGAATGTGGTCTGGACTGTGTGGATGAGGCTCATTGTGTCAGAAATGCTGTAGAAGGACAGAGTTCCTGCACTGTGATCCACAAACACTCCTATTCTACTGATATCATCATCATTCACTCCAATTCTCCTGAAATCATCATAATCATAATCATCATCATCATTATCATTATTATCATAATCATCATAATCATCATCATGATCATACACTCCTGTTCTCCTGAAATCATCATCATCATCATCATCATCATCATCATGATTATCATCAATCACTCCTATTCTGATGGACTTCACAGGGAGCTCAGTCACTATGTTACTGTGGCAGAATGAGTAACTGAAGCGAGAGCACTCCAAACTCCAGGACTGATCATTATATCCAAACCCACTCTCTTTACCCGTTCCCTTCCTGCTGATGCTCTTATATGACACTGATATATACACATCTCTATTTCCACTGCACTCCAGCTCCCAGTAGCAGCGTCCACACACACTCTCTCCACACAACACCTGAGGCCACACATCAAATCTGTCTGGATGATCAGGATACCGCTGCCCTGAGTATGTGTTAGTAATCACTCTGTTGCTCTCAGACAGACAGAGCTCTGTATTCACTGTGTTCAGATCCAGAGTGAGCTGATGGGAATCTGATGAAGATAAAACAAATCAGAATCAGGAATCATGAATGAATTCATAAATCAGACACACAAACATGTAATCTTTAATATAAGACTTTATACTACAGGGCCGTTGAATACTTGAATCTGATTGGCTAATGAACGTTATAAGGTGTGCAATTATTTTCAGGGAAACGCACTGCGAACGTAGTTCCAGGCACCGCATTACATGTCCATATCACTTTGCCAAATGATTTACATTATTTCAAAGGTCCTTACAGCAAAAGGACCAAAACCCACAACGACACTGGCCAAACAAATAAATATAGTAAACAAAAGGATAAAAACGACAGATTATATTCTTGTTTTTGCCACAAATTTAAGTTTTATGACTTCCGGTTTAGTGTCTACCATGTGAAGCTGCATGAGTCGGGAGCTCCCAAACTCTTCAAACTCGGCCTTTGAATTCTGTTTCAAAACTTGATACAGCATTATTTTTACACCCTGTGTATTTGTAAGTGACTCTTCATAATTATTGCAAGCTTATTTGAGATTCAACGATGACTACAAAAGCCCAACGACAAAAGAAGACCGATTCAGCTGCTACCGGCGGCTCGTCTCTGGAAACGGCTAAGCGTGATGAAGTTTCTACGCCTGAGGGTGTGTCGATTATGGCTGCTATTAGCAGGCTTAAAAGTGGAATTCAATTAACCAATAAAACATCAACATCTGATCCTCTGTGATTCTCAATAACAGCAGGTGTTCATCACTAATGCACAATCATAATTTAATTAGTCACTTAATTATCTCATTAACTTTAACTCTTTGAGGACTTGGGATTTGACTTGAGACTTGTTTGTGACTTGAAAGGAATGACTTGGTTCCTCCTCTGGTGAAATCAGCTGCTGAGTTCATGGCTGGAATAAACATATGGCAGGACTTTTACTTTCTGACCCCTGGACTTTGCACCTCTGTCTGTAATATATTTGCTTGTTTTACACTCTTTGGCCACCAGGTGGTATTGTGAGCAAATTTAGCCTCCAGAAATTAACCCTTTTGTGAACCACTTGGCTGAAAAGCTGAATAGCTTCATGAGGCTTCATCTGGCCATCACTAGGTTGTGGCATTTTGATACATAAATCTACTCCATTTGTCATATCACAAGTTATTGCAGATCATAAGGGAAGATATGTCATTGCAACAGGAACTTTGTTTTCAATCCCCCTAATTCTTGCCAATGTCTATGCTCCTAATTATGATTATGCTACCTTTATCACCTCTTTTCTGTCATGTAGTCATGTTCTGTCATAAATAAACAATAAATAAACAATAATATCCTGGCCAGAGGAGAACTGGCCCCCCGACTGAGCCTGGTTTCTCCCAAGGTTTTTTCTCCATTCTGTCACAGAGGGAGTTTTGGTTCCTTGCCGCTGTCGCCTCTGGCGTGCTCAGTTAAGGACACTTAATTTCTAGTGATTATCGTCGATTTGATTGCAGAGATACTATTCAAACTAAACTGAGATAGACAATGACATCTCTGAATTCAATAATGAAATGCCTTTAACTGAAAATTGAGTGTTTAATCTTATTATTATATATTACTGACACTCTATCCTCCAATTTGATACTGTTAAGTGCTTTGACACAATCTGTATTGTTAAAAGCGCTATATAAATAAAGGTGACTTGACTTGACATGTATACCAGACCTTCACTCTCATTCATTAATCCTTGGAGGAGATTTTAATTTTGTGATGTGTCCATGACTTGACAGGTCCTCAAAAAAGTTATGTCTCTTTGTGCAATGATCATTCAATCTTTCTTGTGTAATTATGGTATTTTTGATGCGTTTCATTTCTTAAACCCTTCGAGAAGGAAATTTTCATTTTTTTCTCAAGTACACCAGTCCTACTCACGAATAGATTATATTTATTTAGATAACAAAGTTCTTCCTTATCTTCAGGACTGTTCATACAAAAGCATAGTGGTATCTGATCACGCACCAGTTGTTTTGGGACTTAACTTTCCAAAAGCACCCCCTAAGAATTATCAGTGGTCCTTTAACACTGGTTTATTAAAGGATAAAGCCTTTGTTAAATTTATCTCCTCAAATATATCTTCCTTTCTTGAAATTAATAGTATGGCCTATTCTTCCATTTGGGAGGCTTTAAAATGTTATCTGCGTGGCTTAATAATTTCATATTCATCTAATAAAAATAGAGAGCGATAGAAGCAGCTAGAATAATTATCTAGTTCTATAACAGCGATTGATACAGAATACTCATTGAATCCTTCTCCCAATCTTTATAAAGAACATCAGATCTTGCAGACAAAATATGATCTGCTATCGACTGAAGAGGCTGAGAATTTGTTTTTACGTACTCAACATAGGATCTATGAATTCGGTGATAAAACAAGTAAATTGTTAGCTCATCATATTCGTAAAACGCAGACGTCGCGTTTGATACCCCAGCTTAGTTTATCTTCAGGAATTACTACCACTGATTATAAATAAATAAACTCTCAATTTAATTAAACAATATTATATAAATCTGTACACCTCGGAATCTTGTCAAGACACATCATTAACGAACATTTTTTAGATAACTTGGATTCGCCCTCTATAGAGAAGAATTTGTGTGATTTGTTTGGGGATTAATTTTTTGGGATGAATTGAGGAAATAGCCGATGCAATTGCCTCCTTAAAAACAGGCAAGGTCCCCTGGCCCGGACGGTTTCTCGTCTGACTTTTACAAAGCATTTTCTAAATTGTTATGTCCAGTGTTGCTTTCAGGTTTTTTTAGAGAGCCTTCAAAATTCTAAGTTACTCACAACCTTTTATCAAGCTGTTATCTCACTAATTCTTAAGAAAGATACCCCCCCCCCCTTGATTGTAGTTCCTACCTTCCCATATCGCTTTTAAATTGTGACTACAAGATATTAGCTAAAATATTATCTATTCGGCTTGAAAAAACATTGCATAGAGTAATCTCACTGGATCAAACTGGTTTTGTTCGAGACAGGCATTCTTTTTTTAATATTAGGCGCCTCTTTAATGTTTTGTATTCACCTCACTCCAGCAATCCCGAAGTTGTGGTCTCTCTAGATGCTGAAAAAGCATTTGACCGCATTGAATGGGATTATCTCATAAACATTTTGGAGAGGTTTGGATTTGGTTTAAAATTAATCTCTTGAATAAAGCTCCTTTATGCCACTCCCAAAGCATCTGTACGCTCAAATAATATTATTTCAGATCCTTTTTCATTGTGTTGGGGCACAAGGCAGGGGTGTCAAGTAAAATTCCTCAAGCACTTTTAATACTGGATTCATTTAGTATTTTTTCGGGTTACAAATGTAATTTTTCTAAATTATTTCCAGTAAATTCAGCTGCATTAAGTCTCTCATATTCAAATTTCCAGTTCAGAGTTGTCAATAACCAATTTCGGTACTTAGGCATTATGGGTAGTCTCTCACTAATAGGAAAAAATGAACATTCTTCCCAAACTTTTATATTTATTTCAATGTTTGCC
The DNA here is from genome assembly GCA_027422415.1 of Schizothorax lantsangensis. Classification (NCBI taxonomy): domain Eukaryota; kingdom Metazoa; phylum Chordata; class Actinopteri; order Cypriniformes; family Cyprinidae; genus Schizothorax; species Schizothorax lantsangensis. The sequence goes on along the minus strand of CM049843.1, from coordinate 35,363,377 downwards.
TGTATTTATTCCCAAGTCATTTTTCTCCAGTCTGGAAAAAATAATTTCTTCTTTTATCTGGAATAACAAACCTAGACGAATAGGTCTAAAGCATTTGGTTAAGCCAAAGGAGGTGGGAGGTTTGGCTTTGCCTCACTTTCAAACTTACTACTGGGCAGCCAACTTTAGAAACTTATTATACTGGGTGCAAAATGATTTGCAATTGTGTAAACCTCTCTAGGTCCAAATAGAGGCTATATGTTGCTCCCCAGTCACATTAACATCTTTGCTTTGTTCTCCTATCCCTTCCACTCATAGTATCTTGATTAAGAATCCAATTGTTAAACATTCTCTGAGGATTTGGTTCTGCAGAGCTCTACAGTTTAAGGGTCTTTCTTCAGATGCACCCATTGGCAATAACATTTCTTTTCCACCTTCTCTTTTTGATGGGGCCTTCAATATTTGGAAGTCACAAGGCTTAGTCAAGATTGACCAGCTATTTATAGATAACAATTTTGCTTCCTTTGACCAACTTAAAAAACTATTTAGTTTGCCTAATTCACATTTATTCCGATATCTTCAAGCTCGAAGCTTTGCCCCGTAAACGTTTTTCGGAGTTCCCCGCTGCTCCACCTAATGGTATTTTGGAGGGCATTTTACATCAGTATAGATGTATTCGGGGTGCCATAGCAAATATTTATAATATAATAAATAACAAACAAACCCCATCTAGTAGATCATTAAAATCTCTCTGGGAGGAAGATTTAAGTAATATGTTAGAAAATGAAACTTGGGATCAGAGCATGTGAGCGGAGTGGAGCGGTCATATTTCCTTCGGAGCAGAGAGCGCCTTTCTGAAGATTCCGCTCCTGTCGCTCAATACGCTCAGCACCGCTCGCTCAACCCAAAATGCCCTTTGGTAATTTGCTAGTTCGAGAATCTGTGGAATAAGCAATAGTTTGTCTAATGTTTCTAAAAGAAAATTCTAAAATCCTGTAAAGATTGACAGATGTTTTAATAGACCGCATTTCCCTGCAGTTTTGGTCTTTTAGAAAGTGTTTCTTTTATTAACGCCACTAAATAATTCTTTAGGTGCATTTCATCTTGTGTGTGCTTTTCATGGCCCTGATAAGCAAGGTGTATTTTGTGAAATTCTATGTGCATTTATTTCATCTTGTGTGCGTGTTTTGAATGTTCTGTTGCACAATAACTGAAGCTGTGTTTTCATGGAAATAAAGTAGGCCTAATGAAAATATAGAAATATAGCCTACTTTTTCAGTTATTTAATTTTTTAGGAAGGTTTGCCAAGTGGCTTCAAAAACAAGACACGTTTTTAAATTAATATTTTAATGTAATACATTTAAATTAATAAAATTAATTTGAAAAAGTGCAAGCTGAACGTCACCCTGAAACGTAACCGTTACAAATTTAATTATAAACGGGGAAAAAAAAAAACACAATTAGGGCTACCAGAAAAAAATTATGTCAGAGCGTGATCTGAGCGGGATTTGGTTTACCGGTGAGCGTGAGCGGAACATTAGCGGAGCGCTTGCTTTGGCCGTGAACGACTGAACGGAGCGCATGCCCACAAAGCGGAATATCGAGTGGAGCGTCACATGCTCTGCTTGGGATGCTGTCTTAAAAAGGATACATTCTTCTTCAGTTAGCTCTAGACATAAGCTTATTCAATGTAAGGTTTTGCATCGTATTCATTGGTCTAGAATACAACTTAGCAGGATATTTCCTGATTTGGACCCCACCTGTCCACGTTGTGGTGTGGAGCCAGCATCCCTGCTTCATTTTTTTTGGACCTGTTCTAAGTTACTAAGGTTTTGGGAAATAATTTTTAAGAGTTTCTCAGACATTTTTACTACAGCAATAGAGCCCAACCCTTTGACAGCTCTATTCTTCCAGAAAATGTGAAATTGACAGTTTTAGAGATGGATAATATTGCATTTTGCACACTTTTGGCTAGACGGCTTATACTAATTATTTGGAAGCTGCCATCTCCTCCAACTTATCGTCAGTGGGTCTTTGACCTTTGTTTTGCCCTCAAACTTGAAAAGATTAAATTTGGAGCTCGACTGAAACCCAATCTTTTTATAAAATCTTGGAGCCCATTTTTGGAACATTTTAAGGAGGCAGGATTTGAATTAAATGTGTTTTGTGCATGCTTTTTTTCCCATTCATTTCTTCTTGCTTGATGTTTAGATATTTATCTGTAAGTTTATATTATTCTAACTAAACGTTTATAGGTATATGGACATTTACTATGCTTACTTATGTTTTTTTTTCCTTTTTTCATTTAGTTCTGTAACAGATTGATACTTGTATTGTTCCTTGAGATGCTTGTGTTTTTCTTTAATAATAAAATATATATGTATAAATATTAGATAAAAACAAAACATTTTATTATGTACGGAAAGCACATACTCTATCTCTCCCGCTCTCTCTCCCTCACAGACAGTTTGCACAAACGTTAACATAAATGCTAATGTTAGCACTACTCTAAGGATTTTATCAGTAACATAGTTTAACAACTTAAAAACTACATGGCTTCTCACAAGCGAGGTAACAACAATGGTGCTGTTCATGAAGAAAATTAACTTTAAGTTTCACTGTAACTAGAGACATTGCTGCCGATCACTTTTGAGAGATGCACAGACTCACAGAGGTAACGTTAATCTCTCTCTCTCTCCTCTCATAACTTAGTTATTAACTGCATTAGTCTGCTATCAACGGCTCAAGCCTCCATTACGCTTTAAAATGATGTTTTGGAATTAGCAAGGGAGGCGTTGGATGAGATGCGGAAGAAATAATCCTACTCACAACAGAGATTTAAGTAGAAAAGCCGGACGAATGCCTTGAAATATATAATCTGATCAATGTCTTTAGGTGTGACAACTGTAGTATAAGCGAAATAATTAACTTCAGTCCGTTGAATTATTAGAAAAATAATGCACACCCGAGTAACGGCCACGGCACGAATCACCACATCGGGTGTGCATTATTTTTCTAATAATTCAACGGCCCATCATCAATTATTCCTTACATAAAATCATCTAAACCTGTGTCAAAGAACAAATTCTGATTTATATTCTCATTTATCTTATGTGTATGTTTTAACAGTCTTTTATAAGAAAATAATATAAGAGAGTTGAAATGTTCAGAAATCTCACTACACACCAGCTGAACGATTGACCTGGTCTCCTAGCAACAGTGACAGCAGCTGTTGCCGAGCAACAGTAACGACTGTATTGCACTGTTTCAAACTGATATTCAACCGTCTGAATCCATTGATCTACATCATAAACAAATATAAACTATCTGTGAAATCATGTCACAGATCGACATCAACATTTACACCACACTGAATTGTTTTTTTTTTATCATTAGCTCTCTGACTGCACAGCAAAATCTCCGGTGTCAAATTAACACTGCCGGGTGTGTGTGTATATGTGTCCACACTACAGAGTGTTAAAAGTAACACTGAAGCGGTGATAAAATCAATGAGGAAATTAAGAGATTCACTGAGTGATGATTGGCCATTATTGAACACACCTGATGTTAACAAGCAGAATTACCAAAGAAGAAAATCACAATTTTAAAAGTCACCATTATAGTGGTCAGTGTTTACTTTAGTTGGGCTCTTGACCCTTGACTTTTTAGTATTACATTTTGTTTGGCTGTTATAACTAATTTATAGCAGCCAGGCAAACAAAAAGCAAAACGTCTTTGGGTGGTGATGATTATATTTTGACATAATCATTCTGTAGTGATGTGAATAACTGAGTTAGATTTTCTTTGTTGGTAATGTCAACACTGTGAACAACAGAAGATCTGTCATTTTGAGTATAATCAAACACGTTTTTAAAACTTACTTTTAAAAACTTAATTTAGACACACAGACATCAAGAATCAGCATGAGAATCACAACAATGGTGACCATCAAAAAAAGTGTGTTTTATGTTGTTGCCAATCAAAACTCATTCATGGCTCCCATCATGCATTGCGGCATGAATAAATTATTAACAGAATTGTCTTTGTAATTTCTTTTATTCTTACTATTTTCTTTTATTTTTGCTGTTTTTAGGTGACTTTTTAGTAGCTTGTCTTGTGATGTTCAGTTGATCTGTTTATCTGAATATGCTGTTTGTCACGTTGTTGAGATTCATACACTGAATCTTGATGTCTGTGTGTGCCTAAAAGATAGACATTTCTGAAGTTTTTTTATTATTTTTTTTGCATCAGAACAGCTTATAGATTTAGATTTATAGAGAATACAGAATTTTTCACTGTGGAATCACAAGGCTGTTGTACTCAATAAAGGAAATTTAACTCAAATATTACACTCTAAATGAGTTCAGTGATTCAGGCCAAAAAATGATTAACCTGCTGTTATTGAGAATCACAGAGGATCAGATGTTGATGTTTTATTGGTTAAAATGGTGCCACCATCATGGAGGTCAGTGTTTGCTTTAGTTGGGCTCTTGACCCTTGACTGCTGTGTTAGACCTCTCTCTGTAACACTGCATGTGGTGTTGTAACGCAGAGAGCTCAGTGCTGTGCAGTGAGCAGATATTTTCATATGATGAGATAGTCATCATGAGCTGTCCTGTTTGCAATCAAAATAATTTTTATATATATGTTTAGCTTTTGCACAACCCTGGAAAAAAAGCATGCAAGCAAAGTGTCGCTCTAGTAGTTATAGTGAATGAATTTTAAATCTATGTAATGCATATGAAAATTTGAACTCCAGTACTATTTAGACACACACAGACATCAAGCACCAGCATATGACTCTCAACAATGGTGACAATCAACAAAATGCTTCATGCTGCAATGCATGCTGGGTAACACCATAGTAAAAACTCCCATCATGCACTGCAGTATGAATAATTATTGTCACCACTGTTGAGGATCATATGATAAGTGTTCATGTCTAAAAGCCTGAGCTGATACAGCTCTTTAATTATTTATTTTTCCCTTTTTCAATATTGAAGCATTACGGTGGCATTTGTTTAACAGTACTTTTTTTTTTTGCAGTTCAGTAATAGCTGAATGTGAGTCAATAAACCAAAGAGACACCGCTTTATGATGTTCATTCATCATGAGTGATAGACAGAAAGCATAAGCTTATCTGCTACTTAAAGGTTTGATTCAGCAAAGCACAAATGTTTGCTGTGAAACACTATTGCAATTGCTTAGAAGCAGATTACTTTGAATTGTTAAAAGGGTCAAGAGCCAAACTAAAGCAAACACTGATCTCCATGATGGTGGCATCATTTTAACCAATAAAACATCTACATCTGATCCTCTATAATTCTCAGTAACAACAGGTGTTCATCACTAATGCACAATCATCATTTAACTAGTCACTTAATTATCTCATTAACTTTAACTCTTTAACCTGTTAACATGCACCAGGATGCCGGCGCACTGAAAGCTCTTTGTTTGCACACGTCATTGTTTTCAAACAGAAAGTAAAACAGGACAAAATGAATCTTGACAAACTATATATCATTCCGAAGGTCTAAGCCTCAAGCATCGATGAAAGATCGCTGTTTTTCGATAGAAAGCTTATAAGGAATGTATTTGCTAAATTTGTGTAAGCAGTACACATCAAAACATGTATAAAAAAACCACAGTACATACCAGATTCATCCTGATAACGACACTCAAACGTATCCACTGCTGTAAATCTTGGTTTAGTTAGAGAGGTAAGGATCCACGGAACAACATTCCATCAAGAACATTTAGTCCAAAGAAACAATAACGTTGTAATTTGGATCGTTATTGATTTGTTTCAGTTTCATTTCTTCAGGGAGAGTTATTGTTTGTGTCCGTTATGGAATGAATTACGCTAAAAAACAGCGTCTTGGTGGTAAAAAAACATCACAGTTTTGTAGCTTACAGTCTCACAGACAGAATGAGACCATCCAAAAAAAAAAAAAAAAAGTTAAAAGATAAGTGGAATCTTGTTCATTTGAATTCTGGCGCTCCCTCGTGACGGCGCGTGACGCACGCTGTGACGCACCTGTCATCTGATGGGGGCGTAACCTAGCGATCTTTTTTTTGGCCAAATAAACCTTTTTTCTTTCTTTTTTTCAACATTTTTTATTTGTGTGTGTGTGTGTGTGATGTGTGGAACATGGCTGTATCTGCATGATTAACATCTATATGAACGCACATCAGCGAGTAATTACCAACTATATGACTGCTATCACAATGCTGTAAATGACCAGCTATTATTGATGATATGGCCCATCTGTATGATTATCATCTGTATGGACGCACATCAGCGTGTGATTACTGATTGCAATCAGTGTGAATGTCTGGCAATATCAGTTTATGTCTGGCAGTGCAGAGTATCGAGTATGTAGGCTACTACATACAAAGCAAATTCTTCTTTTTTTCTTCTTTTTTATTACTCAAATTATTCTTATTGTATTTTTAGTGCTCAAATAAATCACTAATATGATGTATAAAATTCTGTCTATTATTTTATAATTGAAAAACTATGTATAATGACTAAAATAGTTTGTGGAATTCTTCAATACATCTGGTAGTAATTTTCATTAAACGGGGGGGGGGGGGGGGGGGGTATCTGGAAATATTATCAGAAAAATGATTGCAGGAATCTCATTTTTCATGGTATCTTCTTCAAATTTTAAATATAAACTCATTAGACATGTGACTTTCAACCCATTACTTTTCTGGATTGCTCCTGGACTTATTTCATGTATTTGTTTATGAAATAAAAAAAAACATTCAGTGTGGTAAAACATTTTTCAAGGCACTTCAGTGTCTATAACTTTTTATTTTTTTTGAGCATTATCAACTCTGATGATGCATAGTAAAGCCTAGAGTGTCTTCTTTCCAAAGATACATAAATTGTGTGTGTAGCACATTATTGCCAGGAAATGTTACCATTTTAATTTAGGTAGGTCATTTTCAGCTGTGAGGTCCAAAATGGGAGTTCAGGTTAACAGGTTAACTGAAGATGCTACAGTAAAATGTTTATGTCGTTATGTTGTTAATGCTATTTATGCGTATTACACATTTTGTATTTCATTGTTTGTGGCAAATCAAGTTTAGATATTTTTTCTACAGTATAACTGACAAATTATGCTGATTCATGTAAACAAAGTATTCATGTAAATCAGCGGTTTTTAACCTTTTTTCAAGTGTGACCCCCTTTCATAAACGACAATGTTTTGCAACCCCCCCCCCCACACCACTCCACCCACCGCTGCTGAAAAAAACAACATTTAATTCAAATTAATTAAAAACATAATAAGTGTTTCTACTCACTCAACAAATCTAACGTAAACCAATAACTGCACTTCTCTGGCAATATCAGTGCTTTCGTCAAGTTGGAGAGAAAAAACAAAACAAAAAAACCCTCAATTTAATTTTCATGATTATCTGCTCTTTGCATTCACCCAATACGATTGGTCACCGTATCATTTGCCACTGGAATCAATGCTAATTGATTAGCAGCTCTTTGTCCACACATAACAGAAACAGCCTCTTTAGTGCAGGGTAGGGAAAAAGTCTCACCTAAATTGTGTGGTTTCCCAGTTTTGGCAGTCCAGTGAGAGATAATGAACGAAGCTCGAAGAGCACTCTCATTCACTGTAGCGGCTTTCTGTAGCAGTATTTTTTGATCACTTAACGTAAGTTATCTCCTGTTATCTCCTATCTCCGGTTTTGGCTGCCATAATTTATGTTTAGTTGTCAAGTCACTGCTATATAGCGCCTTTTACAATACAGATTGTGTCAAAGCAGATATATAGTATTAAACTTTTCAAAATAAAAGTCTTCCCCCCCCCCCCCCCAGGTTAAGAACCGCTGCTGTAAATAATGTAACATTCTGCATGACTAAATCCTTCATAGATGGATGCTGCTGTGATTAAAATGTATAAATACTCAGTAAATATCAAACGATCTGTAATAACAGACAAAGCAATAGTAATAAAAGCACTGTTACAGTGTGTTGCGACATTACTGTCTGATCCAATATAGTCACACAGCATCATCATTAACTTTCATTCTCTCTGAAAATCCTGCATCAAACTGTGTCTTGTTTAAAACAAATCCACGGTAAAATGAAGCAAACAAATGACCAGATACTTACTGACAGGGTCTGAAACTGTATTAAAGATAAAGCAAGATTGATCACCTTCAATATAAGCTGTTTTTAGACTCATGAAAAAGTTTTGAATTAATTTTTTAAAGTGCAGTGACCTCTTGTGTCAAAAGATTGAGGGACATTTGATTTCTCAATTCATGACCCCTTTAAACCACCTGTTTTACTACTGGTTTGGACACCAGAGTCCTTCTAAAGCACAAAAAAAAAAAGTGTCTCCACAAGTACAGTAAAACCTGACATTTTTGACATTGTGGGGAGCGGCCTGCAATCCCCACGAGGGAAAAAATTATAAAAAATTGTAAATGATGTTTATCTGAAAGTGTAAGAATGCAAACAGGTTTTCTGTAAGGGGTAGGTTTAGGGTTAGGGTTGGGTTAGGGGATTGAAAATATTGTTTGGTCAGTATAAAAGTAATAGAAATCTATGGAAAGTCCCCACAATTCACAAAAACGTTTGTGTGTGTGTAGTGTGTGTGTGTGTGTGTGTATACATACATTTGTGAAGTCCTGCTGTAATTCTGGATTCTCCTCCATGATCCACACTATAAAACACACACAGAGTCATATTATTATATTTTCAGTTATGATCTTTGCTTCCAATGATTTTGAAAACAATATAATCAAGATACAACAACACATGCTTTAAACGCACTATGCTAGATGTTAGCAGCATGCTAAACATGTTAGAAGAGCACTAGCATCAGGGTTGCAGCTCTCACACACTTTCAGACTCTGTCTCTCACTGACCGACTCAATCTCACAGCAAATAAGACAAAAGAAATCATTCAGTCTGCTCAGGATTTTCCCACTGGTCTTGTTTGGTTTCACAGAGACTGAACTGGTCTAAAGCACATTAAACAAATAAAACCAGACCGTGAAATGAACAGCTAAAGCCATGACGGGTCAGGAGCAGCTGCCTCTTGTGGTGTCTTTTTTTACTCCCTCTCCTGAAAAGTCTGTGTTGTGGACATAAATAGATGGTTCTGTGTCTAAATAAACTCCGTTCTTGTCAAGAAAAAAGAGAAAGGAGTGGCATTTGTGAGCAGGATGGCCAAAGGGATGATGATTAAGCTTAGGTGAATGGTGCACTGTTAAAAATGTGAGAGTGAAATGACCATATATTCCAGGTTAATAATTGCATTACTTTCACAGTGGGACTTCTTTTGTATCTAACTCCACTCTTAGAAATGTCTTGTAAACAAACAGCATCATACCGTGTTTCTACAGTGCTTATGAAGGTTCTGTTCCGACCCTATAGGTGTGCCTGTGTGTTTTTGTGCTCTCCCTCTTTCTTGATCTGTCCGTTTCTTAGGCTCATCCCTCTGGATTGCCATTCGTCCAGGCAGATGTCAATCATTATTAACCTGTGTGACATTGCCGCCCTCGCTGCCAATCAAGATCTCCCGCTACAGTTTAAACGGACGCTCGAGTGAATGCTCTGTCTGCGCTCCTACTTTGTTTGCTTTTCTGTTCGCTGTCTTTCTAGCCTTAGTGATTGTTTGTTGTCTTAGTGACAGTTGCAGTGTGTTTAACGTTATCCCCTTTGCTATGCCATTACACATTTTGTAATTCGTTCTATGATTTCTGATCACGAGTTTCCCATATCCCAGGGAAAAGAGGACAGAGAAGATGTCACGTGACCTACATAGTGCATCATGCAGAAACACTACTGTAGAGAAACACCAGGTTAGAAGCGACCACCACACTTGTAAGTTTTGTTTGTTAGTTAGAGCAGTTTAGTTATGGCATGTAAACGCTGAAGATCTTTTCTTTTCTTTTTCATTTTTAGTTAGTTTAGAGGTTTCATTGTAAGGTAGTTGGGTTTTGTTATTGGTTTATCAGTTAGTTTATTTATTTGTTTTTGTTAGTTAATTGGATTTGCTATGTAAATAGTTTATTATATATTTTTTTCTTATTATTGATTTCTCCATGGTTGTACAATAAATACCACTTTGTTTTGGCAATACTTTGTTTGAAGTTTGGTCTTTTGCCACCATCCTCACGCAAAATTTATTACAGCCTAAATGTTATCTCTTACACCCTTAGATCTACATCTTAAAGTCGTAACAGTTCCCAGCATGCTATGCAGCATAAATATAGATCATGCTATAGAGCTTTTAAATTCGTGTTGATCTTACTTGTGCCATTGAACACTTTTAGCAGTTTGTGTTGTTTAATTTATAATTTGGGTTATGCTGCAAGTGTTGTTTTTATTTTTTGAGTGTTGACCATTGTGTTTTGTTTGTCAAGTATTGATGTCATATCTTTCAAAGACGTTTCTCAGCAGTTCCTTCACTACTGTGAAAGATCCATCCACAAACAGTTATGAATATGTATATGAAATAAGTTATTGGATAATTTTCATGTTTAAATAATGCTAAAATAAAATGTTTATGTTCATGCCAAGAATATTTTGACTACCTTAAGTCAGATAATTAGCTTATTTCATATTCTAGCTTATTGTCAGTTTGACAAGTGTTTTTATTCTTTACTCTTCTGACATGACTAGATCAGAAATTTGAATAGGAATATTCAGGGTCCAAAACCCAAATAAATACTAATCACCATTATGGTGACTTCAAAACAATTACAGTAGTAATCAACTAAATTTCTGTCAGTGGCATAGTTAAAGACAACTTTATAATGTGAATTCACAGTAAAAAAAAAAGAGCAGCAAATTACTGTGATGTTAGCATTATTCTGCTGATCATTCCCAGTCACTTGTAAGAAAATCACCCAGCATGCATTGATTTCACAGTACATTTCTGAACACAGTAATTTATTGTAAAATAAAACTCTTTAATCCTGTAAATTCCGAGCCTTAACAGTTCCATCAGGGAGGGGGGATGGGCGCTCTGGAGGCCCCTCAGGACAGACACTGACAGGAACGCAGGACGGGGACCTCCAGAGCAGAACAGACAGACAAGGACCATGGCGGAGCTGGGAGCTCTGGAGGCCATGGCGGTGCAGGCCCTCACAGGCACTCCTGGCCGTGACGTGTGGACTGGATCCATGGGGCTAGGGTTAGCGGCAGCCGGCGGACATGTGTCAGCGGCAATCCGGCAGGCTTGAGTCAGCGGCTATCCGGCGGGCTTGAGTCAGCGGCGATCCGGCGGGCTTGAGTCAGCGGCGGGCCGGCGGCGTGATCTCCCACGAACGGCGGGCTGGGTGAGCCGCGGACGGCGGCGTCATCTCCAGCAAACGGCGGGGTCGGTGAGCCACGGATGGTGGCATCATCTCCCGCGAACGGCGGGGTTGGCTTTCCCTGCGGTCGGCGGCGTGATCTCCTGTGAACGGCGGGCTGGGTGAGCCGCGGACGGTGGCGTGATCTCCCGCGAACGGCGGGCTTGGGGGAGCGGCAACCCGGGAACTCGAGAACCAGCCGGAGGGCTTGGGATAGCCACAGCCGGCGGCGGATATCTCCCGCGATCGGCGGGCATGAGGGCTCGCGGCCAGCGGACTCGGAACAAAACAAACCTTTCAAAAACGAAAAAAACAAAACGAGGTGAAGGGGCGCCGCTTACGGTTAGGTCTGGTCTTCTGTCACGGTGCACACAGCAGGGAGGAACAAGGACACGCAGACGAGGACGTAAACTCAAACAACAGTCTTTAATGAGGACAAGGCAAGGCTGACAGACAGACAGGAAACACCGGGAGTAACGAGTAGACCAGACGAAATCTAACTCAAAAGACAGGAACTAAATACACAGGGTAATTAACACAATCACATAAACACAGCTGGACAAGAATTAACTAATAATCACATCAGACGAGGACAGGAAACAAACCAAATAAGGAAACATGAGGCGGGAACACATGACACACACAACAGAGGACTGACACTATCCTAGCCATCTAACAACAATTTTCCCAATTATAATTACATGATTCTTTTGAAATGCTCTTAGCCTACAGATTAATAATGCTAAAAGTAGATCAGAAACGTCTTGTCACATCTGGTTTGAACAGTCAAAGTCATAGGCTATAGATAGATAAATAGATAGTAAGAACAATAACTATATTTGCAGCATTGTTTTTTTTGTTTGATTTAACCTGTTAACCAGCGCCCCCCATATTGGGAATCACAGCTGAAAATGACTAACTAACTTAAAATGTTAACAGCTCCTGACTTCAGTGTGCCACACACACAATTTTGGTGTCTTTGGAAAGAAGACCCTTTGGGCTTTACTATCCATCATCCAGAGTTGATAATGCTCAAAAATATAAAAAGTTATAGACACTGAAGTGCCTTGATAAAAATTGTACCACACTGAATTTTTTTTTTATTTCATATAAAAATACATGAAATCAGTCCTGAAGCAATCCAGAAAAGTAATGGCTTGAAAGTCACATGTCTCATGAGTTTATATTTCAAATCTGAAGAAGATACCATGAAAAATGAGATTCCTGCATTTTTCTAGTCCCCCCCCCCCACCCCCTCCCCCTCTGTTTGAGGAAAAATATTTACCAAATTATTGAAGGGTTCTACTACAAACTATTTAGTCATTATACATGCCACTGCAGTTTTTCAATTATAAAACAGTAGACAGAATCTTAGACATTGTATCAGTGATTTATTTGAGCACTAGAAAAATACAATAATAATAATTTTTGAGTGATGAAAAAAAAAACAATAATAATAAAAAAAAAAAATAACTTAAGTACATACTGATTTCCTGACATACAGATGCTCCTGCTCATACATTAGTAATCACTTGCTGACGATCATTCATACAGATGCTAATCATACAGATGGCCCATATAGTCAATAATCACATTATAATGGCCTTTTATATACTGTAGACTGCATTCACACTGATATCTGTGAGCAGTCAGTAATTACATGCTGATTATCAGCCATACAGATGTTAATCATACAGATACAGGCAATTCCCAACAAAACACGCAAACATATATGAAAACTGTTGAAGAAAAAAAAAAAAAAGGTTTATTTGTGCAAAAAGGATCGCTAAGTTACGCCCCCATCAGATGACAGGTGCGTCACAGCGTGCGTCACGCGCCGTCGCGAGGGAGCGCCAGAATTCAAATAAACAATCTTCCGTGTATCTTTGACTTTTTTTTTTTTTTGGACGATCTCATTCTGTTTGGGACATTGCCTGCTACAAAATCATGCTGTTTTTTTACCACCAAGACACTGTTTTTGAGCATAATTTGTTCCATAACGGACACAAACAATAACTCTCCCTGAAGAGATGAGACGTAAACAAATGAATAACGATCCAAATTACAAATTAAATGAAACCGGGATTTACAGCAGTGGATACGTTTGAGAGTCGTTATCAGGATGAATATGGTATGTACTGCGGTTTTTTTTATACATGTTTTGATGTGTACTGCTTACACAAGTTTAGCAAATACATTCCGTATAAGCTTTATATCGAAAAACAGCGATCTGTCGTCGATGCTTGAGGCTTAGACCTTCAAAATGATATATAGTTTGTCAAGATTCATTTTGTCCTGTTTTACTTTATCTGTTTGAAAACAATGACGTGTGCAAACAAAGAGCTTTCAGTGCGCTGGCGTCCTGGTGCGGGTTAACAGGTTAAACATATTAATAGATTAATGAAATAATAGAATAAAGACCAAAGATTACCTGTTAGATTTACCCAAAACATATTATATCCTATGTTTAACCACTACAGTGACATCAGAGCAAGCGGTAAATGTCAGAAGGACTAGCCGAGTTAAGGCTGCTCTCGTCTGGAAACATGAGTGCTGAGCGCCCACTGATCGTGTGGAGCTCATGTCTCCCTGAAATAAGCGAAGCACATTTTCAAATAGGTACTGTCTTTATAAACCACAGATTTGAGTTTCAAACAACTATATTCTCACCTGAAATACTTTTAAAACGACATTTCATGACACAATAACAGTATTTTTTATTTTTTTTTAATATGTGAATATGGTGGTTGAAATACAATGTCGCGTGAACTCAACCAATCAGCATGTTCAATGCCCAAGTCCCGCCCCCGAAAGTTCTGGACCTTTGAAAAAGTACTACCTCGCGAGCAGGGACTTTCTGAGGGGCAAATTTTTACCCAGAACTTTATTTAGATCCTGGTTCTTGCGGTGGAAACACACCGAGTACCGGCCCAAAGTCCCTAGTTCCTGGGGAAAGTTCCTATGGTGGAAACGGGGCTATAGTATACCTTTAAAATTAACAGTTTAATGATGACTCGCTCATAAAGACAGTCCCTTGCCTCGATCTACTGGCCTGACAATGAAACTACACTGGCAGCCAGTCTAGTTCACACAGAGACAAGTCCCAGTGCTGATATTGCTGAAATAGTATCATTATACCATCAGTGGAATAAAATAATCTTTAAATGAAAATAATACTGTTTATCACAATTATTTCTCGCCCAACAAAAAGTAGTTATTGTGATCTACACACATTTTATGCTATTTTTCAATTAATGAAGCATGTAAGTTAACCCTCTGGGGTCGACAAATGCGGATACGCGTTTTGTGGCATCTTCTGATAACGCCGAAAAAAACTTAAATTACACTTTCAGTTTTGATCATACAGATAAGAGCAATACATTAATCGAAACTGTTAAGTGTCTACTTTTGTGTACGCTCACAATAACAACAAAACTTTGTGTTTTTGGAAAAAAAAGAAAACAAACAGGGTACACTCTCTGTCTTCCCAGTCTCCGCAAACTGCTTTTAGAAACGCATCACTAAAATGAACTGTAACTCAGTGAAAACTCAACACACAGACATGGGAGTTATATTTATAGAAAGCTTGAAGTGTCTACATTTAAAACAAACATTCTGTGATAAAGTAATCCATATGAAACCAACACAATGTTCAGTCTTTCCCGTCTAACTCATTATCTCTAATGCAATCCCGCCCCATCGAGGCTTGCGCCGTTCATATGTAAATATCCACGTGAGACGCGCGTGCATGTAAACGCTCAACATAAACAAAGCGTGAGGAGATCGTTCATCACGGCTACTGTTCATTTCTGGAAGAAGACGCGCTGAGTAAAGGCAGGATTTCCCTCAAAAGAAGAACAAGATTTCATCCAGTAGAGGAGATCAATCTGACGAGTAAGTAATGTTTCTTTTTTGCATTAGTTAACGTGTTATTGTGACATAAACTTGAACACATTTACCAGTTGGGTTTTTCCCAAACTACAACATAATGAATGCTACGCATCTAAGAATGTTTAGACCATGTTTATTATTAATAATCTGTTCACAAATAGATTTAATAGTGTGCTAAACAATAATAATTAGTTTCTCAGATATAAAATATATTTTTTTACGATAGAACAAAGCATGCATGAAATCATATCATAGGCTACTATAAAATCATACATAGGCTACTATAGGCTATATGACTACAAAATAGTTGGGTTTTTCCCTATTTCCCTATTCCTGACTAAAATGTTTGAAATAGAGTAAAACATTTTGAATATGATAGGCAATTCATTGTATTTAAATTTCTTATGGTGCGATGATGTTTTCATGCTCTATATAAACAATACAAGTAATATGAATGTATACTGTAACACGATGAATGCTACGAGTTTAAGTATGTTAGAACATGTTTATTATTAATAGCCTACTCTGTTCAAAAATAGATTTTAATAACATGCTAAACAATAATAATTAGTTTCTCAGCTATAAAATGTCTTCTCTTTTTTTACGATAGTATAAAGCATGCGTGAGTCTATGGCTACAAAACATATATAGTCGTGGCCTAATGGATAGCGAGTCAGACTTGTAAGCGGAAGGTTGTGGGTTCAAATCTCAGGTCCGACAGGGATTGTTGGTGGGGGGAGTATCCTCCTTCAATACCACGACTGAGGTGTCCTTGAGCAAGGCACCGAACCCCCAACTGCTCCCCGGGCACTGTAACATGGCTGCCCACTGCTCCGGGTGTGTGTTCACTTAGGATGGGTTAAATGCAGAGAATACATTTCACTACTGGTTATATACTCTCTATATAATTGTGTATGTGACAAATAAAATAATCTTATTAACATGCTCACAAATGTTTTTTTTTTGTTTTGTTTTTTTTGGTTGTTTGTATTACGGATCAGATACCTGCACCACAGATGAATCCTGCTGACTTTCAGTCTCTTCAAACTGTTTTCCTCTGAGAGCGCTGTACAAACATCAGATATTCAGCTACACTGATATTCTATGGTAAAACAAGCTCCTTGACCACTGATTATGTTTTTTCCTTCTTGAATCCATGGAAAGAAGTAGATACACTTAAATAACACACGTAAATATCAGGTATGATTTACTTGTTTCACTTGTTGAACAGAATCTGTTGCAGGAATGACTCAAAGTCTGTTCACATCTCTGTGGTTAGACCAGTGCGCACAATAAATGTGTATTTGACCTTCATTATGTATGTTTTGATTATACTGTGTTGTAAATAAAATACAAATAATTTAAAAACCCATTTTTTCAATCTCCTCACATTCTGCCCTACCTGCCTCAAAGTCACAGTCACACTGATGGGCTATTAGGGGGGTCTCTCTTTGTCTCTCAGGTGACAATCCCTTAATATTTAGGGCCATTGCCACTCCCTCGCATATCAAAGTCAAAGTCAAAGTCAAAGTCTGCTTTATTGTCAATTCTGCCACATGTACAGCACATACATACAGAGAATTGAAATTGCGTAACTCTCAGACCCTAGGTGCATACAGTTAACATTAAACACTGACATTAGATGTAATACAGATAAATACAGTTTAAATATATGTACATACAAAAACTATACAGATATACAAATGAGGACATTGTAGAAAAAGAAAGAGATAGATAAAGTGGCATGAGGCACATGGCTGATAGAGTGCAGACCAGTTAAATAAACAAAACTGTGCAGATATAATGAGTGTAGTGCAAAAAGAGCTTATCAGACTGTTAAAGTGATAAGAGCTCAGAGAACAGACTTTAATCAGACTGACAGAAGAGGTAGTTTGCAGTCAATGCTGGTTGAGGTAGTGATCAGTCCAATGCTGCACAAAGTGACTGGTGCGGGTCACAGTTTGTAAGTGTGTGGGGGGGGGGGAGTGGAAGGTCCTGGGGATGTGAGGTTGGGGTTGGAGGGTCAGAGTTCAGTGGTGCGTGGGGTAAAAGAGGGGAGGGGGGCAAGGTCGGGAGGGAGTTCAGCTTCCTGACAGCCTAATGGATGAAGCTGTCCTTCAGTCTGCTGGTCCTGGCCTGGCGACTCTGCAGTCTCCTCCCTGATGGCAGCAGACTGAAGAAGCTCTGTGCCGGGTGGGTGGGATCACCTGCAATGCAGAGGGCTTTGAGGGTGCTGTAAATGTCCTGGAGGGAGGGGAGAGAGACAACAACGATCTTCTCAGCTGCTCTCACTATGCGTTGAAGTGACTTGCGGCAGGACGCCTTGCAAGCGCCATACCACACAGTGATGCAGCTGAGAATGCTCTCGATGGTGCCTCTGTAGAAGGTGCACATGATGGGGGCCGGGGCTCTGGCTCTTCTCAGTTTGCTGAGGAAGTAGAGACGCTGCTGTGCTTTCTTGGCCAGTGCCGCAGTGTTGTTAGTCCAGGAGAGGTCCTCTGTGATGTGCACACCCAGGAACTTGGTGCTGCTCACTCTCTCCACAGTCGCACCATTGATGGTCAGAGGAGCATGCTGAGTATGCACTCTCCTGATGTCAACAACAATCTCCTTCGTCTTCTCCACATTCAGAGAGGGATTGTTGTCACTGCACCACTCGGCCAGGTGGCTCACCTCGCTCCTGTAGTATGTCTCATCTCTGTTGCTAATGAGACCCACCACAGTCGTGTCATCTGCAAACTTAATGAAAAGGTTAGAGTTGTGTGACGGTGTGCAGTCGTGGGTCAGCAAAGTGAAGAGGAGGGGGCTCAGCACACATCCTTGGGGGGGCCCTGTGTTCAGTGTGATGGTGCTGGATGTGTTAATGCCGACCCGAACTGCCTGAGGTCTCCCAGTCAGGAAGTCCAACAGCCAGTTGCACAGAGAGGTGTTGAGCCCCAGCTGGACCAATTTGTGAGTGAGCTGTTGAGGGATGATTGTGTTGAATGCTGAACTGAAGTCTATGAACAGCATTCTGACATACGAGTCTTTTTTGTCCAGATGTGTGAGGGCTGGGTGGAGGGCAGTGGCGATGGCGTCATCGGTCGAGCAGTTGGACCGATATGCAACCTGGAAGGGGTCCAGGGAGGGGGGGAGGACAGATTTGATGTGTTGCATGACTAGCCGTTCAAAGCACTTCATGAGAATAGGAGTGAATGCGACTGGATGGTAGTCATTGAAGCAGGATGGAGATTACTTCTTTGGGACTGGAATGATGGTGGTAGCCTTGAAGCATGTGGGGACAACAGCCTGACTTAGCAAGATGTTGAAAATGTCTGTGAAGACATCAGTGAGTTCCACTGCACAGTCTCTCATTACACGCCCAGGAATGTTGTCAGGACCCGGGGCTTTGCGTGCATTGATCCTGCTGAGGGATCTCCTCACACTGTCCGGGGATAGCGTCATCACCTGGTCGCCGGGAGGAGGTGGAGTCTTCTGTGCAGTGGTGCTGTTTTGTGCTTCAAAGCGAGCGAAGAAGGCATTCAGCTCGTTCAGCAGGGGGATGGTGCTGTCACAGGTCTGTGGTGGGGACTTGTAGTCCTTAATGGTCTGAATCCCCTGCCACAGGCTCTGAGTGTCTCTGCTGTTGCTGAAACGATGGGCTATCCTCCTGGAGTACTGTCTCTTAGCCTCTCTGATGCCGTGTGATAGATTGGCCCTAGCTGTCCTCAGGCCCACCTCATCTCCAGCTCTAAAGGCAGCGTTCCGAGCCTTCAGGAGTCTGTAGACCTCCCCTGTCAGCCATGGCTTCTGGTTGGCCCGGACAGTGATGGTCTTTGTGACTGTTACATCATCAATGCACTTGGTGATGTAGGCAGTGACAGTCTCTGAGTACTCTTGGAGGTTTGTGGTGTTGTTGTATGTGGCAGCCTGCTTAAACATATTCCAGTCAGTGGTGTTAAAACAGTCTTGAAGTGCCTCTGACGACCCTTCCGGCCACACTTGTATCTGTTTGTGAACTGGTTTGGTGACTTTAACGATCGGTCTGCATGCAGGCATTAGCATGACAGTGATGTGGTCTGAGGTGCCAAGATGGGGGAGGGGTAAGGCCTTGTAAGCTCCTCTCTGGGTGGTGTAAACAAAGTCCAGAGTGTTGTTTCCCCGTGTTGGAAAGTCAACATGTTGGTGTATTTTTGGGAACACACTCATTAGGTCTGCGTGATTGAAGTCTCCAGCCAAGATGAGAAAAGCATCTGGGGGGGCTGTCTGCTGCTCACTGATGTGCTGGTACAGTTCATTTAGTGCCTCACTCCTGTTGTTGTTGGAGTTGGGAGGGATGTATACAGCAGCGAGCATTATGGCTGTATATTCTCTCGGTAGATAGAACGGCCGGCACTTAATAATCATAAACTCCACCAGGGGTGAGCAGTGTTTGCGGACCACAACAGCGTCGCGGCACCACGCGTCATTTATGTAAATAAAAAGTCCGCCGCCACGGGTCTTACCTCCCACGATGAGAGCTCTGTCCGCTCGATAGCATGATTGTTGGTCGAGCTGAATGGCGCAGTCCGGCACGCTGTTGCTGAGCCACGTTTCCGTGAAAACAAAAACACAACAGTCTCTTACAGTCCTCTGAGTTGAGCGTAGTAGTCGGATGTAGTCCAGTTTATTGTCCAAAGAGCATACGTTGGCCAGTACGATGGTGGGGATAGCTGGCTTGTGTGGTGTTAGCCGCTAGCCTAGCCCGGATACCTCCGCGCTTACCCCTCTTCTGCTTCCTCTCGCACCGCTTGTGGCGCCTCTGCTGTGGGCGAGATACAGTAGTGGGGGTCGGTGATGTTGTAGGCCTCCGGAGCAGACCGAGGTCCCGCTGCTCTTCGGTGTGCGCAAAGTTTAACTCTAAAAATGTGGTTCTGCCGACGTCGAGCAGAAACTCACGACTGTATGCGCGTTTTAAAACAGATAGATGCGACGAAGACGTACAAAAACACTGCGACTCACAAGATAAGACATACGAACACACCATTCTTACGGGAGAGAGAGAAGCCGCAGCGTGTGCACGCGCCGCCATCATGTTAAAAAATAGGCGACTGAAAAGCCATATAGGCTTTCAATCACAAAACATGTCTTTACCAATTTAAATCAATATATTGTTTTCTGTGAAGGAGTAAGCAAGATGATTTTCACATCACTTTGACATGAATATTCTAACCTACAAGACTGATTACTCAAAAGTCTTATTCAGTACTATTCAGTATGTGTTTTATGGCCTTATTTCAGCTAAATTTTTTCCCCCAAAACTTACTAACCACGAATACTACTTTTTTTTTTTTTTTTAAATGCAAACATATACATCAATCTTGCTCACATAGTATTGTAGCACAGTTTGTGCTGAACACACACACACAAAAAAAGAAAAAAAACATGTTGGCCAATATGTTATAAGTAGCTGAAATAAGCACAAATGTCAGGGCATGTCAAAACATCTCAAGGGCCTCAAAATCACCTCAGACCCCAGAGGGTTAAACCAGAGCAAAGGCATTTAAAATACACTGAGGCAGATTAATGCTATTTGATGGAAAGTAAAAAAAATCAAATCAAATGTAATTAATTTTGCAGGAAAGTGGATCTCAAGGGCCAGAGCTGAGAACTGCTGGTGTAACCACTGGATGCCATCATTACTTTTATTAGGTTTTGCATTTGGTTATGCATTTAAATATTATATAAAACTTTTGGTCGAGGGTTAGATTTTTTGGTAATGCTTTAGATTACAACCTGCAACGTACTGTGTAGGTAAACAGAATTTACAGTGTAACTTTTTTTGTAATTATAGTGTACCTATTCAGTACCTCCATGTAGGTATAAGGGAATAATATGCGGCGTTTGGGGAATAAAGGGGTAATACAGTAGAAATAATTTGTAATTTTACAGGTTAAGTATTTTGAAACTAAGTGGTACCTATTCTAATATTACGTGGTATGTAGGCTATACCACAGTCTTATATTTGCAAGCGATTTCGCAAAAACATATACTGTATAGGCCTACTTTTGGGTTATTGTTTCAATCCAAACGCTCGGTTGAGACTGCTGGGTTAGGAAGCTGACTTGATTTGACAATTTGCGTTGATATCAGTAATAAGTAACCCAACGGTCCTGGGTTAGGAATAGTGTTGCCAAGTCTGTGGTTTTACCGGGGAACCCCCTCGAAACGCAATTGGGCTAGTTTTGAGTAGCAATTGGGCGGGTTTTGTTGTGAAAACCTGGCAACCCTGGTTAGGAATGTAGAGGTTCAGGCACGAACGGTTCTGTGTGCAACGAAATCCGTGTCTGCGGTGCTTAAGATGAAAACTTGTGGAAAATAGGAGAAAACTAATCGAAGTGCAGACGAGGGACAACTTTGAAACAGTCTGGAGTGTGTTGGTTTAAAACTGGACCAGTGAATGTGGTGAGCGGGAACTGGAAACAGCTTGAATGGCGCCTCAGACGAGTCTATCAATGTTTGCAGCACTCATGGCAGGAATTATGTGTCGAACATACAAGAAAACTAATTGAAGCGAAGAGGAGAGAAATTTTTGAAACTGACTGGAATGTGTTCTTTTAAAACTGGAGGGTTTTGTCCGAGTATGTTCTTACAACATCGAGCGGCGATTGAAACCGGGAATTGTGAACTAATCAAAATGGTGCTTGAGGACATGGATCAAAACGGTAAAATCAAAGACGGTAAAATCCTGTCAGTTCACTATAATACATAGTTTAATCTTGACTTTCATCGTTTATTACTGTGTGTTTATTGGAGTGATGGTTTGGCATAATAGTTTAACTTCGTCAGTGGGTGAAAAACATGAACAAATTGAACAAAATCTTAATTTTGTTCTTAAACAAGCTTTTCAAAAGAATTGTTTATCTGTAAAAGCTGTATAATTATGGAGTTGCTTTGCTTTTTCTGAACTGGTGTAATACATTTTTATCTTTTATCATCTGTTGCCTGTGTTGTTACTGTTGTTATAATGTGTGTGATTTTAATTAAAAAACCCAAATTTCAAATAATATTTGAAAGAAATAAAACAGTCACCATGTTTATTGATTTATTACCTGATATATAATGTATGACCTACTGTATAAACAATCGTTTTAGAGCAATTTGCTGTAGCCACTTACCCTGTAACTACATGGAATAAGGGGGAACAAGCACCACTTTAATTAGGTTGGCTTGAGGAAGCCAACCTACTGATCTGCTATTTAAGCTTCTTATTATGTTGGCTTGGCAAAGCCAACATATTGTTATGCTATTTAAACTTATTATGTTGGCTTGTCTAGTTTTATGCCATATCTTTTCAGACTGATCAGACTTACAGTTTTTTCCCATAAATTTCCCATAGACTTAATTTCCCATAGACTTACATTGTCTGAGAAAAGTTGCACCCCTAGAGGAGCAATTCCCCTCGGGCGGAGCCGAATGACTCGATCAGTTTCACTTTGAAATCAGTTAAAAATACAAATAAATACATACATTTAACTCACACTGACAAGGTAAACCAATTTATCTGATTATTACCAGGTCAGGGCTCATTAATAAATGACTGTCTGGCCAGTGAACAGTGTGAAAGACGAGCGAACTCTCACCGCACCGATCAGCGAGTGCAGTCCATACATGCTCATACAAACTACAGCATTTGCACTTGTTTTAGAGCCTTTTAGATTAAAATATTCCAGCGATTGCATGCAGTCCACCCATTAGAACACAACAAGAGCTAAGTTCAGGTGTTTTGTGAGCTGTTTTAGTGTGAATCTGAAAGCCTTGGGTCAGGTATATTCAAGTGTACAAGTGTATCTCTGCTTTAATATATTCTAGAGGTGTCTTTTTTGGTATCAAAATTATCTTCTTTTTATTTCTCGAACAATGATGTACACTATGTGATCGTGAAATTCATCATACAATTTTTACTATGCTTTGAAGTAAAACTGCACCAACTCTCCAGACCAGCAATAAAAATGCAAATGGGCCATAAATGGAGACAAAGAAAGATTCTCCCACTCAAAATTCATGCCTCTGATTGGCCACTCCAACCAAAAGGTGGGTGCGGCTATGAACTATCAAAAGTTCCAAACTCAGACTAATCACGGCTCAAAAACTCTTCTTCTAGGGACGGACACGCTCCGAGACTCTGAAAAACTCTCCTCTTGAGTTTAACCTTCTGGCAGTTTTACCTTCAAGTAACTTTGTGGACTCGCTGTGGACTTTCCTATCTTCAGAAGAACTAGAGGAAAATCTTCAGCTCACTCCTAAAGAAATCATCAAGAACCTCTTGTCTACCGCATCAGAACTCTTATTCAGCAACAAAACCAATGCAAGTAACCGTTTACAACTATTTAGATGCGTGTTTCAGTTTGAACCCCTTTTAAGGTGAATTTTGATTCTCTGATGATTCTCATTAGTTTGTGGTTAATTGATGTGAAATACTGCCATTATTTTGCTCTTCTCTCTCTCTTCCTTACTTTCCTTCATTCTGTATATATGTGTTTCGGTTAATTTACTTGTATGTTAGCTATAGTCCCATTTATTAACCCCTTATATTCACAATTGATTGTCTCTGTGTCCTGCTCACGATTCGAAGTCACTGAATGCTGTTCCTTGCTACATGCTAAACTACTGCTAGTACTGTATAAGTAGGAAAGCTATTGTTCCTTGGCCAGGAAAATAATCTTTCCTAGAATTGATAAATAATTATATTGTCTGCTCGGTGGACAGGCAGATCAAATAATTGTAATATCGATTCTGCTACAGTTAATTCTAAGATCTAATATAAATATTTATTATTAATTATAACCAGTTATAATTAATTATAAATATTCCACTTTTGAGCTAATTTACTACACAGGAAAACCCAAATATGGGTATAAGGACACACAAGAGAAAACTAGGACCTGGATCACAAGTGAACAAACGCAAGAGACAGGACTGACATACTCCTGATGCCCCTTAGTTTCAATATTCTTACGGTATAAATGAATTGTAATTTTACAGGTTGTTACCTCTTTATTTCCTAAACGTTGCCATAATATTCCCCTATACCTACATGCAGGTACACTATAATACTAAAAAAAGTTACGCCGTAACTTCAGTTTACTTACACAGCTCTTTGCAGGTTGCATATCTGGTTGTTACCCCATCTTTACCCAAATGTAACACATTGTTCCCTTATACCTACACATACGTTCTATATAGGTACACTATAATTACAGAAACGTACACTGTAAATTCAGTATACTTACATAGTTCTTTGCGGGTTGTAATCTAAAGTGTTACCAATTTTTTTTGTTTGTTTGTTTGTTCGTCTTCTGGCTGAACTAACTGGTAAACAGCTGGCCAAAGATATTTGTTGTTTATGCCAGAAAGCAGATAGAAAATGTTAAAAAGAACCTTGAGGAGAGTATTCTGTCTCAGTCACAATTCATTTATTTTATAGAAAAGAAGATGCATTGATAGTAAATAGTGACTGAGGCTGTTAGTCTCTTAATGTTCTGCCTTAAATCTCCTTTTGTGTTCCACTGAAGATAAAACACAATTCCGGTTCAAAATAAAACTGTGTAAATTATGGAAAGTGTCATTCTTGAGAAAGCTATAGCTTTTAAATTGTAACATGGAGTTATATTGGTTTAAAATGTATTTTTGGATATATATTTGTGAATGCATGTGTGAATGTCTTTTCTATATTTGGCTATTTACTGCTATGATTTATATACTAAATGACAATGACAGCTGAATGTAATGGTAAATATAAATATACAGTGTGCAGAATTATTAGGCTCCCAAAACTTACTGCCAGATTCTGGAAGATAAATTCTTCAACCAGTGGCACAAGAGGATGTGATGCTGGTCCTTCAAGAGTCACTCAACTTATCTATCCATAAAGCCTATAAAAAAATCAGTCTTCATGTATTTCACACTTGAGCATGTTATTCTTATTAAGTGATGGCCATTTTAAAGTATTTTTTGCCCAAGCAAAGTCTCTGAGAACCTGACACATTGCACTTGTGGAGACTCCAGGAAGGTTGCAGTTCTGGAAAATGATGGTGCTGGACACTAAATGGTTCCGGATTGTTTCTCACCTAATTCTTCACATTAATTCTTAAGTCTTTTGCAGTTAGCGTGTCTTTTCTTCTCCACCTGTCTTTTCTGACCGTGCTGACCCAATGAGCATTTCGATACCCAATGGTCATGCCTTAACTTTGCTACTTATATTATTGCATTAGTATTGCATCCTTCTCATGGGCATTTGATTTATTTTAATTTTTTTACTTTTATTCTTGAGTTCAATCTCTTTTTTTGGTTAATTTTATCTGTAAAAGAAACCCTGCCTAATAATTCTGCACACCTGAAATAAAGATTTTTTTGACTTTCAGCCTTCATGGACAATTATATATCACTTACAAATGATTAAATACAAAATCAATAGTAGTTAAGATTGATGTGGTTTGGAATTGGTAAAATGTTCTTGGAAAAAAATATGACCAGAATATCAACTTGCCTAATAATTCTACACACAAACATAAAAAAAAAAAAAAAAAAAAAAAAAAATATATATATATATATATATATATATATATATATATATATATATATATATATATATATATATATATATATATTTTTTTTTATTAAGTATTTGTGATTTTAAAAAACAAGTAGGAAGTAGTTGTTGATTGTGTGTTGTCATTTAACCAAATTAAATCAACAATTTCAATTTAAGTTACATTGCTCTCCATTGTCGTCTTTCATTAAAGGCATAAATATAACTTAAAAAAGAGTTTATATGGTTGCTTCTTATTTATTTTGTTTCAATTAATACTGCTCTTGGTGTTTGTGGTGGTGTGGCAGGGCTCAGACTCATGCAAAGAGCATGAGTCTGAGCCCTGCCACACCACCACAAACACCATAAAATCTGTTATATTGTTGTGTCCTCTAGAGACATCTAGACTTCTATCTACATAGAGACACTGAGTAATTCAAATAATAAAGCCTAAAAACTTGCTGCTCAACATACTTGAGTTTGTCCAGTCTGTAGTTTGGGTTCTTGAGTTTTTCAGAGAGCAGCTTGACTCCTGAATCTCCTGGGTGATTGTAGCTGAGATCCAGCTCTCTAAGGTGTGAGGGGTTTGAACTCAGAGCTGAGGACAAATAACCACAGCCTTCCTCTGTCACCATACAGCCAGACAACCTACAGACAAACACAGCAACAGTCCACATCACATTAGTTTGGCTGTTAGACATCACTAACGTACAGTCATTTCTGCTGTTATTTTCTGTATTTTCAGTCATAAAATTAAAGTAATCAGAAACAGTTATACTCCATTAAAGTACAATGTACTTAAAAACAGGCACAAAGTATTTCTACATTGTCACTAGACACCCAGATAAACCACCTGGGGTTGACAATGGCACCGTCACTTGCATTTTTTCCTGATGACAGCGAAAATAACTTAAAATGCTCCGTAATATAAGTGCAATACATTATTTGAATCTGTAAAGGGTCTACTTTTATTTGTGTACACTCACAATATCAACAAAACGGTGTGCTTTTGTGAAATAAATAAAATATACAGGGTGTGCTTTCAGCCATCTCAGTCTCTCTTGGTCATTACTTTAAAAAAAACAAAAACTTAAATATAACGAACAAAAAAATGCTCCAAACGTTTTCTAAATTAATTTATAAAAAAAAACGAAATGAAATATAATCACTTTGTCATTACATATACTACTGTTTCGGCTATTAAAATAGTTCAGTTTTGTAAGCTGTTTTGCGAGAAGGGGGAAAAAAATGGGCTCGGGTCAGACTCGGGCCGGTAATTCTGATGAGCTGTCGGACACAGCCGGGATAGGGCCTGAGCGTCTCGGGCCAGGGCCGGACTAGGGCCTAAATTTGAGGTCTGTCCAGGGCTCTAGTGAAGATACAATTCGTTTAACATTTTGCTGTCAACACAATAGGAAAAGTGTCGCAGAGAAGAAAAAAAAATATATGCTAGGTTGTATAAAAATTGTAGCCTATATGTTATTTGTATTTGTATTGTCAAAATACAAAATTCATGAATTATTAGAAAATAATGCACACCGGAGTCAATTATTCCATTTATAATATGGTTACCACATCTCAATATCGATATCGATCAGATGATATACAGGTGCATCTCAAAAAATTAGAATATCGTGAAAAGCTTACAGCTCATGAAAGTCAAAATCCAGTATCTCAATATATTAGAATATTTACATTTGAGTTTCATTAAATGACCATCTCTACAGTATAAATTCAGGGTATATCTTGTTCTTTGAAACCACAATAATATGGAAGACTGCTGACTTGGCAATGGTCCAGAAGACAATCATTGACACCCTCCACAAAGAGGGTAAGTCACAGAAGGTAATTACTGAAAGGAGTGGCTGTTCACAGAGTACTGTATCAAAGCATATTAAATGCAAAGTTGACTGGAAGGAAGAAATTGGGTAGGAAAAGGTGCACAAGCAACAGGGATGAACGCAAGCTTGAGAATACTGTCAAGCAAAGCTGAGTCAAACACTTGGGAGAGCTTCACACGGAGTGGATTGAAGCTGGAGTCAGTGCATCAAGAGTCACCAAGCTCAGACGTCTTCAGGAAAAGGGCTACCAAGCCACTTCTGAACCAGAAACAATGTCAGAAGCATCTTACCTGGCCTAAGGAGAAAAATAACTGGACTGTTGCGCTCAGTGGTCCAAAGTCCTCTTTTCAGATAAATTTAAATTTTGCATTTCATTTGGAAATCATTGTCTGGAGTCTGGAGAAAGACTGAAGAGGCACAGAACCCAAGCTGCTTGAAGTCCAGTGTGAAGTTTCCACAGTCAGTGATGATTTGGGGTACCGTGACGTCTGCTGGTGTTGGTCCATTGTGTTTTATCAGGTCCAGAGTCAATGCAGCCGTCTACCATGAGATTTTGGAGCACTTTATGCTTCCATCTGCTGACAAGCTTTATGGAGATGCTGATTTCCTTTTTCAGCAGGACTTTAGCACCTGCCCACAGTGCCAAAACCACTTCCAAGTGCTTTGCTGACCATGATATTACTGTGCTTGATTGGCCAGCCAACATGCCTGACCTGAACCCCATATGGAATCTATGGGATATTTTCAAGAGAAAGATGAGAAACAGTCAATCCAACAATCCAGCTCAATAGTGCCTCAGCAGTGCCACAGGCTGATCGCTTCCATGCCATTCCTCACTGATGCTGGAGTTTGTGCTAAAGGAGCCCCGACAAAGTATTGAATGCATAAATGAACATACTTTAAGGAACTTGAACTTTTCTGCTTTGCAAATCCTTTTTTTTTTTTTGATTGATTGATTGATCTTAGGAAATATTCTAATATTTTGAGATACTGGATTTTGACTCATGAGCTATAAGCTCTAATCATCAAAATTGAAACAAAAAAACTTCTGAAATGTCTTACTTTACATTAGGGCTGAAACGATTCCTCGAGTAACTCGAATACAAAAAATGATGTGCCTCAAAGAATCGTTTAGTCCATTTACAAAGGATGCACTGAACTTTCGGCCGCCGAAAATATATGCCGCACCGCATTTACACTCGTATGACGGACCACAGATAAAATTATGAGCCTGCTATGCGGCCAAGAAAGCAGGGACAGGCCAGGATTAGACAGAACAACGGTCAGAGGAGACAAATTGAGTTGATGTGCGAGGAGAACAGGGCAGGTGTTTGGTGAGAGGCCTTACTTACAGATACACGTTAGCTAACGATATGTAGTCAGGCAATAGCAAAGCTAGTATTGGTCATCTATGAGTATTGATACTTACCAGTAACAGAAACTAATTAGTGTTAGATCAGGCGTGTCACACTCATTAATCCGACACTAACGTTATGTATTATAGCGGTTTCTCATCACCGCAGGAGAGAGAGAGAGAGAGAGAGAGAGAGAGAGAGAGATAAACACGTTTTTGTTTCATTATGTGCTTGTGTGGGAAATGCGAGGCCATGGTCACAGCTGAGGAAAGTCAGTGCTGCAGGGAGTTAGATGCATACCGGGTCTTAGTGGAGAATGTGACCCCCACACTTGATGTGCAGTGTCTGACTCTGCATCCAGGCTTTGAGACTTGCTGTCTGAACCCATATGTGCTACAGATAGCCTATATGCACTTCAGACAGGAGCATAAACCTCTCCAGGCCAGCAGACATGAGTGTGTTTAGGGCAGAGATCATTTATTACTCTGAACTAAATACTTGTATGTATAAATACATAGTATATTAAAGATTTGAAAACCATTTTAAAACCATCTGAATAATTTTGTTTTTTTCAATTACAAGTTGCCTATATTTAGGTAGGTCACAACTACCCGTAAGTCACACTTTTTGATGCCATTGGTATAAGACAATCAATATTGACAGCATACAGACAAGTGGTCCAATGGGCCTATGGTGTTCTGAGCAGCCCTTACCTGCATGTGTTGTGTCAGCCATTAGAAGACAGTTTACAGAGGAAGGAGCACATTATAAACGTTTTGAATGGCCCCATTTTGGTGACAATCAATAAAAAATAATCACAAATTGTCTTGCTGTATAAAAACTTGTTTATGAAGTTCACATTAGATATACATCAAGCAGATCTGCATTTATGGTTAATTCAATTCAGTTTTATTTATACAGCACTAAATCATAACAAATGTTATTTCATAGCACTGTTGATACCTAACTCAAAACACAACATTGAGGGATCTGGAAAGAGGAGTAGGTGTAGTGGAAGACAAGATGGTGCTGTGTTCTTGTGGAGTCTGGTGACCTGCACAATTCCTCTCTCAGATGGCATGTGCTGGGAGCAGTGTTGGGTGTAACGTGTTACTAAGTAACACGTTACTGTAATTAAATTACTTATCCACTGAAAAAGTAAAGTAAGGGATTACTGTTCATTTTTAGGTAATGTAATTACAGTTACTTATAAAGTACTTGCGTTACATACAGTAAATCATTTCAACAGTTCTAAAATCAATATTGAATTTGAAATCTAAATTTACCGTCTAAAGATAAAATTGAATACAGCGGCTTTAACCCTCCGCGTTCCGGCTCGTTCACTTTCAGATTTTCCTGATTCACAGAGAAACCTTAAATACTCAGATACATAAGACTAAAATTAATAGAATCTAAAAGCTTGAAGTGTCTAATTTTAAATGAACGAATTCAAATCAAAAGCTAATATTTCTGATTATGTAATCCCTATGAAAGTAAAGCGAGACCAGTCTTTCCCGTATCTGAAAGCTTGAAATTTCTACTTAAATGAACGAATTTGAATCAAAAACGATTATTCCTGATTATGTAATCCATATGAAACTAAAGCGAGGTACAGTCTTTCCCATATCTGAGCTCATTATATGCAGTCACCTGCGCGCAAACGCCCTCACCTAGATACAAAAAAAAAGATAAAAAAATCAAGATTCATCTAATTTTCATCATTTTTGAAAGAAGACCTACTATGAGGAATTTACCTCATAAGGACTGCGCGATCTGACATGGCTTTAGTCAGCAGAGAAGATCATTTCTGTCATTTATTCTTACCTACATTAGTTAACGTGTTATTTTTACATAAACCTGTATGGATTTTACTAGTTGGGCTTTTCCTGAACATCTTGCCAAACTGAAATGTATTGTTTAACTTTTAAGCTTTTTTGTTATTCAGATATTTTACAGAGTATTTCTATTTGTTAACCAAAGAAGGTTACATTTTTTATAAAAAAGTTTAAGTATTACAGTTGTTTTAAAGCTAAAAGGCTAAACTATTCTATGTTTGACTCAAATTGAAAGAATAAAGAGTTTAATTTCTATTAAGGTTTATATGGATTTTAAGATGTAGCCTAATTAGCGATTTGAATAATTAAGTTACTTGAGTAACTAAGTTACTTTTGATGAAGTAATTAGTAACTGTAATTAATTACTTTTTGAAAGTAACTTACCCAACACTGGCTGGGAGAAGCAAACACAAGTTTAGATCACATTTACTGCTGACCATGTTTTTCCACTTGTCCTCCATCACATCTGCATCTCCATTAGGAGTGGAAGCTGCAGTCCAGTAGAGGTGGTTAATAACAGCTGGCCTCCACTGCTTCAGATCTTCACACTCTCATCATCCAAAGCCTTATAAACACACCACATGACAAAAAAAAATTACCATTTAGTTGTGTAAACAATGTTACTAAGCTGTGACTAGACTTGATGGTTATAATATTAGCAAACTACTTAACTTAGCTAGTTAACTTACCAGCTATGCCTTCTCATATGGTAACATTTTTACACGATTTTTAAAAATATAACGATATTGCTAATGCTTACAAGCTAGCTGCGGTGCTTTACAACAACTTGTATACATCTCGTTGTGTCTCATTATTTAAATAATTATGTTCACTGATTTGGTAGTTAGCAAATGTTAAAAAAACAAGACTTACGGTGCACAGCTGACACTTTCGTGGAGCAGCATCTCTGACAGGTCCGTGAGCATCATGTCTCCCGCCGGCGGCCAAACACAGGCTGACAGGGACCCGATGAGGAAGGTGCACCGAAGGAACCACACCAGCTCGGAGTCTCACTCGCTTCTTGCTTCGGTATCCCATGTTGAACTGCATCATATCACCGGGATGATAATCTTCTGGTATAAAATTATCTCTAAGTTACACACCACCACGTTGTTTGAAGCAGATGCATTAGTGAAGTGCTGTCTCTTCAGCTGAACAAACGCACCCAGGCTCGGTTGATACTGTCCTATTTCTTGTTAGGAAACCTGTGGACTCGATGTCCTGACAGGCTGGAGTTTGTTCAACCTCCACAATCACAATAATTTACCATGACGATGATAAATTGAAATAAAATTAACTACCGAAAACACACTGCCTGGTCCCACTTAATACCAACAGAGCGCGGCACACGACTCCCTCTCGTGACATAATATGATGCGATGAGCGCTTTTTGAGAACAGTCAAGGAAAGCGTCACTTTTTCTTCTAAATTTGTGCCCTCGCGCCTTGTAAAACATTTTCAAGTCCTGCATTAACGGTTCATATGACATTTTCATACAAGGTTATATATTCATTTGATTTTTTTTTTTTTACCTGCAATATTCACTTTAAATGTTTCAACTGCCCAATGCATTTAAGAAATAAGATACTGTAAAAATAATGAACAACAATCTAGGGTCTATTGTTCAAGAAACATGAATTCTTTAAAATCACAATACAGACTCTGAGTTATAGAAGTAATGATTTTGAATAGTTAAACAGTTGTATTGCTGCTTGTTCTATGACCAGTAATTTATCTGTCTTATTTTTAGTCTCCACCATCATACAGGGCCCGATGGCTCCGGCTACAGAAGTAGCAGAGCATTACACTGAATGGATGGGTGTGATATCTGAATTCACTGAGTAATCTCAGCATGATGGTCTGAAGATATCCAATTGATTTTAGTATTTAAATACTGCTCTGATTAACCTGTCTCAATGTTTTAACACTAGCAGGTGGTGTCAATGGCTCTCATGGTTCTTTAGTGCACCTTTCCTAAGCTGTGAAAAATACCAGATTCTGGAAGAAAACTGTCGAGGATGTTGCAGTGGGAAAAAACGGTTACCAGTGTGTATGAGGTGATTTCTCAATGACGGGTAAGATCCTCTATTGGCCAAGCAGAGGGCAACCTAAGGCAGGGGGTCACCGCCACTGGGCACCTGCCCAGAAGGGAGGTGTTATATCGTCGCTGTTGGGCGGAAACCTCCTATGTCCAAATTTTGTCAATTTCATATTTTTTCACAAATCGATGCCATTGGTCAGTCCCCACGTGGGTCTGTTATTTTTACAAATTATTAACCAATCTAAAGTGTTGAAAATAGCTTGAGAGCAAATCTCTTAACTCCATTGGACACTTCAACTGTCTGAGAAATCTCGTAACTCCACCTCTTCTTCACTCCGCGGGAGAAAAAAAAGAAGACACTCTAGGCTTTACTATCCATCATCCAGAGTTGATAATGCTCAAAAAGATAAAAATTATAGACACTGAATGTTTTTTTTATTTCATATACAAATACATGAAATCAGTCCTTGAGCAATCCAGAAAAGTAATGGGTTGAAATTCATATGTCTCATGAGTTTATATTTCAAATTTGAAGAAGATACCATGAAAAATGAGATTCCTGCAATCATTTTTCTGAGAATAGTTCTAGCCCCCCCCGTATGAGCAAAAATAACCACTAAATGTATTGCAGAATTATACAAACTATTTTAGTCATTATAGATAGTTTTTCAATTATAAAATAATAGACAGAATTTTAGACATCATATAAGTGATTTATTTTAGCACTAAAACATACAATAAGAATCATACATTTGAGGAATAAAAAAGAAAAAAAAAAATAGAAAAAAAAAAGAATTTGCTTTGTATGTAGTACATGCTCATACATACTCTGACTGCCAGGTAATCATGCAGATACAGCCACGTTCGCCACAACACACACACACACATATATGAAAAATGTTGAAGAAAAAAAAAGAAAAAACATTATTTGTGCAAAAAGGCGATCGCTAAGTTATGCCCCCATCAGATGACCGGTTCATCACAGCGTGCGTCACGAGAGAGTGGCAGAATTCAAATAAACAATATTCCGCGTATCCTTGACTTTTTTTTGTTGGATGGTCTCATTCTGTTTGTAACACTGCGTGCTACAAAACCGTGTTGTTGTTTTACCACGAAGACGCTGTTTTTGAGCGTAATTTATTCCATAACGGACACAAACATAACTCTCCCGAAGAAACGAAATATAAACAAAGCAATATACATCCATATTACTACATTATTGTTTCGCTGGACTAAAAGTGCTCAATGGGATGTTGTTCCGTGGACCCTTACCTCTGTAACTAAACCAGGATTTCAGCAGTGGATGCGTTTGTGGCTCGTTATTACAATGGTAATGGTATGTACTGCTTTTTTATGCTGCATGTTTTGATGTGTACTGCTTACACAAATTTAGCAAATACATTCCTTATAAGCTTTCAATCGAAAAACTGCGATCTATCATCGATGCTTGAGGCTTAGATCTTCAGAATGATATATAGTTTGTCAAGATTCATTTTGTCTCGTTTCATTTATTCTATTTGTAAACAATGACACGTGGCAAGCAAAGAGCGTTCAGTGCGCCGGCGTCCAGGTGTGGGTTAACAGGTTAAAAATCAATAGCTGTAATGCTTCGGTGCAGAAGGAAGCCCGTGAGCCATGAAGGTAAGTTTGCGAGCAGATTAGGCTAATTTACGCCTATTAGACAGCCTAGTCAGCAGTGTTGGGGAAAGTTACTTTTAAAAGTAATGCATTACAATATTGCGTTACTCCCTAAAAAAGTAACTAATTACGTTACTTGGCTACTTTTTATGGAAAGTAATGTGTTACGTTACTTTTGCGTTACTTTTTAAATATGAGCAGGGCTTGATTGTTTTTAATACAAGAAGTTCTAATTATAGCAAATGTAAAAGCCCTTTCACACCAAAAAGTGTAATGAATAAACCTCAGCCTGAAGGAAAAGAAAATTAACGTCTGTACAGTAGAACGCAGGAGAAGAAGGATCAACACTCTTCAGCAATAAAAAAAACAATGAAGCACAATTGTTAGTTTATCTAAAGTCATTTTTGCTTATTAGTATGGTTTAACTGGATCATCAAAGGCCAGCAGCAAAGACATTGGTTAATAAAATGGGATTAGATACATTTGTGTTATTTAACATATTTAATTATTACAGGTTTGCGTCATATTCTGAGTTTGCATTTCACTGTTTTAATTAATTTTGATGAATACTAAATCTTTTGCGAGTGAGATGAATTAATGCACATTCACATTTAGTTTAAAACTACAGTAACATGTGCACACAGCGCACTGTCAGTCAATAAATGGGAAAAAAGTAACTGGCGTTACTTTTTTGAAAAAGTAATTCAGATATTTTCTTGTAAATTAAAAAGTAATGCGTTACTTTACTAGTTACTTGAAAAAAGTAATATTATTACGTAACTCGCGTTACTTGTAATGCGTTACCCCCAACACTGCTAGTCAGCTCATCGTTTTTTGTATTGCATCACTTATAGCTCTTAAACCTTTAAAATAGAGTTTAGGAAGATGTATGTAACCACAGTCGTTAGCTTTGGTTAACTATTGAAGCCTTATCTCTTGTAAAAAGGCTCAACGTGACCGCCGACTTTGTTTGCGTGCAGATTAATTTCCGCCTATTAGACAGCCTAGTCAGCTTATCGTTTTATTTTGGTATTGCATCACTCATAGCTCTAATGTTTAAAATAGAGTTTAGGAAGATGTATGTAACCACAATCATTAGCTTTGATTTGCTCTTTAAAGCCTTGTCTCTTGTCAAAAGGCTCAACGCGACCGGAGACTTTGATAAACACTGCTGGCAGCAGCGATGTCTGTGTCCGTACCATTCTCATCAATGACAGCGTAATCTCGTATCTCCCTGCTCCCAAGTCATAAATCTTGTATCTCCGATTAAACATGATTTTGGGGAAATGTTGTGTTAATGTTGGTACACAACAGTGTATGACAGCAATATAAGGTATAATACCAACTTTAATGATACAATGTTTAATAACTCAAAAATTATGCCTTTTTTTAAATTTCCTGAAAAATAATGGTTTTGGAGATGCGAGGATTCCGCCCGACAGCGACGATATGTGAGATGGTAGCGGAGTTGAGCGGATGCCTAAAAGGCCTAAAAGCATCGATAAGGGGGGAACTGTAAGAAGTTACAGCAATCTGCCTCAAAAATGTAAGCTCCTCCAGACCTGATCACCAGCAACCACATTCCTTGATGGTTTGTTTTTCATTGTGACAAGCGTCCACAACTTGATGCAACTATATATACCAGGGGATCACACCCTGAGGAAAAAGAGCTCATTTATAAAGAGTCAATGGCAATGGGCTTTCAAGAACCATCTGAGAACATGTGATGACAGCCATTATTTTGAGACAAAGTTTGTTCATTTATATCAATATCATGAAGTTGGCTGCTTTACTGGCAAGAACTGTATAAAAAAGGTCTAATATGCAGAGTTACGATGAATCCCTGAATCTATGAGGCTGAGATAATATTGAACTAATATGTCTATAGTTTGCAGGTATATCATGCAGGTCATAAGGCATGGCATAGGATAATTACAAGACATGGTGGTGGCTAAAAATAAAGACGGCTTTTGTTGCTTTTGTCAAGAGATGGTTTGGATAACAAAGGTTAAGGGAATTAAGCATTTGAGGTAAAAAATTATTTTAAGAACTGCTCATAGCATATTTTACTTTAAATAGTCAAAATTGAGATCTGAAATGGAAACTTTGACATCTGGAACATTGGTGAATGATGAAGGGATCTATTTTGTAATGAATTTAATATAATAGTCTGTCTAAGTTAAAGTTTGGTGAGAATGTCAAAAGATAATTTGCAGAGTAAGAGAGAGAGAGAGACTGCTGGAGTGGAGGCAAGGATGTGCTCTGCCTCTCTTATCAGCCTGATGAGCAAGAGTAACCAAAACAAAGCAATGATATTAAGGCCAAAAAATCCCAGTTATTTTTCTCAAAGTAGAAATCAATAATGAACAGGCAAATTTTGACTAGATAAGAGACTAGGTATAAACTAGGTAAAACTGACAGGAAAACGTAAGTTTAAATCCTTCAGATTTAACACCAAAACAAACCTTGAATATGAGCGTTTTCAATATTCATGTGTCTAGTTGTCACGGTGCACACAGCAGGGAAGATACAAGAACACGCAGACGAGGAGTAAACTCAAATGAACAGTCTTTAATGTAGACATCAGGGCAAGGCAGGGTAAGGCAGGGCAAGACAAGGCAAGGCTGACAGACAGGAACACTGGGGATTAACGAGTAGACCAGAAGAAATCAAACTGAATAGACAGGACTATAAATACACAGGATAATCATAGATAACAAGACAAACACAGCTGGACAAGAATTAACTAATAAATCACACTAGACGAGGACAGGAAACAAACCAAACATGGACACAAGAGGCAGTAATACATGACACACACGGCAGAGGACTGACACTAGTACAGTGCCCTCCAAAAGTATTGGAACAGTAAAGACAAAATTGCTCTGTTGGCTGTGGAGTCAAGACATATACAAATATGAATAAAAGATGAATATGAGACAAAACTTTAGAATGTCACATTTTATTATTGGGTGATTCGACCCATAGATCATTTACGTGTTCCTGTGGCTCAGTGGTAGAGAATTGCGTTAGCAGTGCAAAAGGTTGTGGGTTCAATTCCCAGGGAACACACATACTGATAAAAAAAATATATATATATATAACCTGAATGCACTGTAAGTCGCTTTGGATAAAAGCGTCTGCTAAATGCATAAAATGTAAAATGTACCAGTTAAGAAGTTCAGCACTTTTAGAGTTTCATCCCCCTATCTGATGTGAGTAAGTATTGGAACAGTTGCCTTACAGGTCTTTCTAAGTGATCAGCTGTGTCCTGTTGCATTAATTCTTCAGATATTAAAAGCAGGGAATGTGTCGTATCAGTTATATCCATTACTTCTGTATTCTGAATCTTGCATTCAATGATGACACACATAAACCAGGATGAAGATGAGGGAGCTGACTTTGAGAGAAACGCAAGCAATTTGGATGCTAAAAGAAAAGAGGAAGTCAATTAGAGCTATAGAAAAAACAAAGGGCATGGAGAAATCAAGAGTTTGGAAACCACCAGCGACACCAGCAACCAACAATGACCTGATCGGCTGAGAAAATAACAGTAGTTGACGACAGACAAATCATAAAAGCTGTGAAAATGAACCCTAAAAGACGTGTCTGTAAAATCACCAGCAACTTCCAGAAAGCTGGGGTGACCATCTACTGTCCTCAGGAGACTTTGACACAGAATTACAGATGCTACACAGCAAGATGCAAACCTCTGACCAGCACCAAAAATAGAAAGGCAAGATTAGAGTTTGCAAAAAAGCCCAAAGGTGAGCCAGAAGAGTTTTGGAACTGTGTTTATGGACCGATGAGACAAAGATGAACCTTTATCCAAGTGATGGGAACGCAAAAATGAGAAAAAAAGGGAACTGCAAATGATCCCAAGCATACAGCCTCATCTGTAAAGCATGGTGGAGGTGGTGTCATGGTATGGGCATGCATGGCTGCCTCTGGAACAGGCCCTCTCAACTTTACTGATGACTTCATATATGATGACAGTAGCAGAATGAATTTGGAAGGGTACAAAACCATCTTGCCTACCAATATTCAAGAAAATGACACCAGATTCATTGGGAAGTGCTTCTTATTGCATCAGGACAATGACCCAAAACGCCCTGCCAGTTCAGTCGAGGAGTTTATAAGGGCAAAGAAATGGAAAGTCTTATATTGCCCAAGTCAATCTTCAGTTTTAAATCCGATTGAACATGAATTTCACCAGCTGAAGAGGAGAGTAAAGGCAGAAACTCCCCAAAACAAGCAACAATTGGAATTGGCTGCATTAAAGGCTGGGAAAAGTATTTCAAAGGATGAGACCAAGAGTCTGGTGGTGTCTATATGGGTCACAGACTCACTGCTGTGATTGTGCACAAGGGATCTGCAATTAAATAATAGATTTTAATCTTTTATATCTGCCTTATGTCCCAATACTTATGCTCACATCAATGAGTGGGTTGAACTCTAAAAGTGCTGTTCTTTTTAATTGGTAAAACATGTATGTGTTGAAACGGTTAATAATAAAATGTGACATTCTGTAGTTTTGTCTCATATTCATCTTTTAATCATATTTGCAAATGTCTTGACTCCACAGCCAACAGAGCAATTTTGTCTTTACTGTTCCAATAGTTATGGAGGGCACTGTATATGTGCATACGTGAGGATGATTACTATATATTTTGGGGGATGATTCTGTAGTGTTTACTGTGTCACTAACCTCTGGAATGAGTGTTTTATCAATACAGATGGGTTAAGTGAAATGGCTTTACAGAAGTCGATAATTCTGAGTGAATCTAATGAAAAGAGAATACCGAACATGGGATGAGCTTAAAGTGGATTGGTTATCCAGCTCTGTCCGCTACGGGTAATAATGACTTTGTTTGGCCTTTATAAATTCTGATTTGAATCACTCTCTGGATTAGTATGTTTAAGAGTGTTTATCTGATTTGGATTTGTGAAATTGAAGATCGCCATCCATAAGGGGTTAAAAACCCATGTCCAAATTCAACTGAGGGTCTAAAATTAAACAAGTTAAAGGGGTGGTTGACTGGTTTTTTTCTAGGCTTGATTGTGTTTATGGGGTGCAGTCTAGCATGTGTTCATGCTTGTTTTTTTTTAAAAACGCATTATTTTTCACATAATTTACCTTTATTCCACACCTCTCTGTCCCTTCTCTGACAAACGCCTCGATTTATTTCCTGGTTTTATGAAGCTCCTCCTTCAGAAATACGCGATGGGCTGAGATTGGTTAGCTGGCTCAGTGTGTTGTGATTGGCTAAACCGCCTCTACTGCACGTCTGAACGTCCCGCCCCTCACCTCAGTGGCATGTGCTCCGGTTGAA
The DNA here is from genome assembly GCA_027422415.1 of Schizothorax lantsangensis. NCBI lineage: Eukaryota > Metazoa > Chordata > Actinopteri > Cypriniformes > Cyprinidae > Schizothorax > Schizothorax lantsangensis. The sequence goes on along the minus strand of CM049843.1, from coordinate 35,323,578 downwards.
TTGTAAACAGTGGCGTTGTCTATAATGCTTATCAATTTGAGCCCGATTGAGACCCAGAGGATATTAGTGAAGAGGATCGTGCAGAACCTGTGCAAGCACGGCTCTTAATGGTATGTTTGGTTGTTGTTGTCTCATACTTTTAAATACGCTGCTATTTGTAAGTGCTACTGCTTCTGTTAGCTTTTAATATACGGTTTTATCCTGATTAAAGCTTTAATACAGCACAGCAACCGCACGCGTGTCCATTTATAATGCTTCTCATTGCTGTGTGAAAATAAGTGTATAATTGGAACAGTTTGTTGGAGCTGATCTGACGATCTGAATGAGAGAGAGAGAGAGAGAGAGAGAGAGAGAGAGAGAGAGATGCAGAGTAGGGTGACAGAGTAACAGTATTAAGAACCGCTGCTTTAATGATTTTGAAACTTGAGAATCCATTAGAATCGTTAGAAGACAGAATCGCGATTCATATGAATAGATTTTTAGATACATCCAGTGTTCGAACTATACCATGGGCTTTGGGGGAGCCCCCTTTTTTTTATATATATAACTGGGGGGGGGGGGTATAATTTGTATTATATACAAATATAATATTTGTTAAATAATTATTGTTTAATCTATTTGAACACAATTAGAGAACTATTATAACATCTCAAATAACTGAAATAAATACAATATTTGCATAATTCTTAATGAGTTTGATTGACAGCAGTGTAAGCCAATTGTTATCCAGGCTGTTTCGGGCATGCCGCGCATGTAAATTCGTGCGTGTTCTCCCATTCAGTTGGCCTGTAATTTGCAGCTGTGTTAGAAAATGTTAGAAAAAGAGCAGCAATGCATAATTCTTTAAAAAAATGACTTTTAAAAACTCGCACTGATGAGGGAGAGAGTCCGTCCATCAGCCCGCAAGTAACGGTAAGACTTTCAGTTCCACGCGCGAACCGGTTCATTCTGTGAAGCCCAGAACACACTACTGTCAGCTCGATTGTTATGAATGTCATTTGAGCTCAGTCAGTGTTTTCAGTCGGTGTTCAAAGTCGTTTGGTATGCTATTTAGTGTTTAAAGAATTCAAGACCAGCTGTTGCCAGTGGTCCTCACAAAGATTAGCTTATTTTTTTATTTATTGAAAGGTGCTGTATGTAGGATTGAACTAGGTTTTGCAGTCCAAATTCAAAACCTTTAATTTTTTAAATATACATTTTGTGACTGACGCCGCGATTTACTGCACCTGTTTCCTTATTTGTAGGCCTATTAATTTAAATAACGAATTAACAAATAAAATAAAAAACATGACATTTCTGAATAAAATAATTTTATACACTTTAGCTATATCATATCTAATTTGGCATTTTCAATTAACATAGGCCCGTTACATTCTTCTTATTAGCCTATTAGGCCTATTATTATTATTATTATTAAGTTACTTTTATTATTAAATTAATATTACAATTAATTTGCCCCGCAATAATTTCATAGCGCATCACCGCATAACTGACGAGGATAAAGATTAGGCTACTCCTCATTGAAAATGTTTTTAAAAAGGTCTTTCAAAACAGGTTTATTATACAATGAATCATAGGCCTATAATTAAAATTATTAACACTGCAATCATCAATGAAAAAGCTTTATTTCAAGCACCGACTTTTAAACAACAACAACAACCTGTTTAACACGAAATACGTTTCTTCTCTTTTTATTTTTCCCACTAGCCTATGTTCGGGCCACAAGAGAAATATTATGGGAGTAAATTAAAACATTTAGCTATATAGGTTACCGTTATCATCAGCATATGAAGTATTCGTCTCTCGTCGTCTCTGAAAGAATATGCGCAGTTAATGCAGCGTCAGATGCCAAAAGCGCCATCAGTTTTTACTTTAACTTTCTAGTGAATCGACTGAGATTAAGAGGTTCACCGCATAACTCTTGCGCAAAGTTTGCACGTTGCTTGTGTGATATCCACTGGCTTGCCTTCCTGGTTTAAAACAAATATTTAAAATATTGCGACGTATAACCAGCCCCTCAACCCACCCACCCACCCACCGTTGAGTTCGCGGTTGGGGGCCGCGGATTTGCGCACTGGACTCCGTCCGTTAGTTAGCCTAGTGCCCGCTCACTTTTGCCCAAGCCCGCCCAAAAATAAAATTCTGGCTACGCCACTGTGGCTATATGATGCTATATGGTGCTAACTGCAGAATGGATTTCAAGGACTTCGCAGTTTGCGCGCAGATCAACGGCCTCCAATGTTTATATTTGTTTCTACAAATCTTTGAGCAAAGTCACTTTAGTCTTTGCTTTGAGTTAACGTACTAAACATGAGTGGAATGAATTTGCACCGCAGCGCCCCCACACCTTGATGCTCATGACAAGAATAGCATGTATAGTTATCTTTATTGAAGTGAATTAGGTTTAAATCGCCGTCATGCATTGAATGATATTTTTGCAATTTTACACATAATAATCCACGATGATCACATTACACAAAACCGAAATTGCACGTCAAAATAACACATTGTCAATATTTTTTGAGACCCCCCAAAATTTCACAAATCACTTTTTCAGGGGAGCCCATGCCTTATTAAGGGGAGCCGAGCTCCCCCTAGCTCCCCCGTAGATCGCACCCTGGGTACATCCCTAGTTTTCTCTTCCTCTTCTCTAAAGCAGCGCAGCATGGCCTCGCCCCCTTTGCTGCGTGTTCCCGGGGGCGGGGTTTATCTGGGTCCGTGACGTATCAGACCCGGGAAGTAACTCGTTGTAGTCCCTTACCTGTCGTTTTTGTAGGCATTAAACTGCCAGAATTTTAAAAGACCATATCTCCGTTTGCATTGAACTTTCAGCGCCGCAACTCTGCAGATATTGTTTATGCTCAAACAGCAACATTACACACTAACTAATGTTAAAAAAGTGAAATCGCAATCAACCACCCCTTTAAAGCTTTGAATGGTTATTTGAATGGTAAAGGTAAATATTTTAGACTTGACGGTAGGGGTGACCCCGAATAGTCGAATATTCGATGCTTCGATAGGAGGAGCCTGAATCAACTCCCAATCTCACAGTCGAATATTCCCGGGGTGTTATGATCATGCCATTTTGGCTATATGGGGGTGCTCAAATGTCTGATTTCTAGGGGTGTGACGAGACACATCCCACAAGACGAGACAAGACACGAGACTGGGTTCACGAGAACGAGACGAGATTTTTAGACTTTAATAAATAAACCATTATTAATCTAGTAGAAGATGCATTTGGTTGAGTTGTGCTGCAATAAAGCGCTTCATTGCAGTATTACGGTGATCATCTCTTCAGTGCACAGCGCGAGCAGGTCAAACAACAATGCAGAATATTAATAACTATGACTGGGACTGTCATATACATAACATTATAATGAGAACACTATTATAATAAAACGCTGTGAATTTTTAGAGTATAGTTGCCGTGTTTCTGCAAGAACATGTCCACAAAAGGAGTTCATTCAGAGCCGCGCAAACACTTTCACGTGCATTCATTTGGGGCAATTTATGCAGATAGCCGTAATATTAACGTTATGTTGTATAAATAACAAAGCGTATTCTATATGAGATAAATGATGAGTTAAATCCCATTGATTAAAAACCTGCTATGAAATGCTTCATTCTACTGGTCATCTTCAGTGCGCGCAGCTCAAATGCAGAACATTAATAACTACTGTCATATAGCCTACATAACGTTATAATGAGAGCACTGCTGTAAAAAAAAATTTAATTCTTAGGGTTTCGCTTTTAATCAAAACATAAAACATTATTTTTTGTATCTGCAAGGCATCTGTTCCACATTTTCCCTGTGTGTTAACATCAGTAATTATGACTGTCGAATGTCTGACTTGACTTTTGGTAATGTATTTTGCCCTGCCCCAAAACATACACAGCAAAATCCCCGGTGTTAAATTAACACTGCTGGGTGTTTATATGGGTACATCCTGTATAGAGTGTTAAAAGTAACACTGAAGCAGTGTTAAAGTTAATGAGGTAATTAAGAGATTCATTGAGTAATGATTGACCATTATTGAACACACCTGATGTTAACAAGCAGAATCACTAAAGAAGAAAATCACAATTTCTAAGTAACCATTATAGTGGTCAGTGTTTACTTTAGTTGGGCTCTTGACCCTTGACTTTTTAATATTACATTTTTATTTGGCTAATATTACTGAATTATAATAGCCAGACTTTTGCAAAGAACAAAAGTCATCAGGTGGTGATGATTATGTTCTAACATAATCATTGTTTGATCTGAATCACTGAACTCATTTAGAGTCTAATCTCTGTGTTAAATTTCCTTTATTGATTACAACAGCCATGTGTTTCTACAGCAAAAGATTCTGTATTGTCTATACATTTTGAAAGGATTTCTTACAAGCTGTTCTGATTAGGGATGTTCATTTGAACCGTTTAACCGTTAACCGACCGATAAGAATTTTGACTGATTAATACAATCAGTTAAACGGTTTAAAGTCACTTTTTTTTTTTTTCAGTAAAGGTTTGCTGCATGGTTAAAATAAGCTACGCATATAAAAATATATATATATGTTTTTTAGAGAGAGAGAGAGAGAAAAAAAAACATCAATCGCATTTTATTATTTCATTCAGAAATAGGCCGACGTGAATTAAAAAACATTATAATAAACACTGTAAACATAGCTAGGCTATTTTAGTTCCCCTCACTCCACAACAAATCCTTTCAATTAACAGTAGGTTATTTAGAAAAGAACAGGAATTAAAAATGTAAGAAGCTGTAGCTATATAAATGACAAACCAAAATGAATTAATTGAGGCTAAAACGAAACTGAAACCAATGTTGGGTCTCTCGTTCGACACAAAATCAAATGTTTCCGTATTCGCGATGTATTTGAATGCCAAAATATTATTTACCTTTTATGTAGCCTGCTTCACTCGCGTTCCAATATCCATGTAAAACAAAATGTTTTGCATAACTTCATGGCGGTACGGTGATAACGCTTAACGGCACAGATTTTACTACATGTATATTTAAACTGAGCAGTGTGTTTTTTTCATTGTTTTTTATAATGATAATGAACAGGCTGCATTGTCAAGGTAGAAAGCTTAACTGTGTATGCGGTGCTGGAGCAATAACTTGACTTTTTTTTCTTCTAACAGTGGAAGCAAATACTCCTTTTAGTCATGAAGATAATCGGAATTGTAAAAGGTTTGCTTTTATTTGTGTGCATTCACAATAAAAACAAATATTTGCGCTTTTGTAAAATAAGCCTAAAAAAATAGGATGCCGCTTCTGCCGTCTGGTTTCCTTTCGCACAGCACAAAAATGAACCAAAAACTCTGCATAGGCTACTTGTTGCACAGTTTTTCTTTCGTTTTCTTAAATTATTATTTAAGTGAAAATATATTTCTCGTATAGGCCTATTTATTCGTTATAATATATATATATATATATATATATATATATATATATATATATATATCGCCTAGCTTTATTATGTTTTTCTCCGCTCGCAGAAGCGCTGCAGGTGCGTGATGTGATATAATATGATCAGGGGCGGCACCAGAGAATGTTGAACGCAGGTGCTGAGGGGGTGCTAGATCAATGACAGGGGGAGCTGGGCAATTAATAGTAAATATGACCAAAACAGGTTGTTGTTATTATTATTATTTTATATGAATAATAAAATCGCTGTATAGGCGCATTTAAAATGTTTCTGAGGAATGTGGGAGTATTATCGCGCTTAGCCTACTGCATGGGGGCGCGCACGCAATTATTTTTATTTATTTATTTTTTCCTGTGGAAAGAGCTTATACTCCCATCATTTTTTGATGTGCTTTCTGTCATCTCATGCAGTCTCCGTGAATGCAGCGCGTCACAACAATGAACCAGCTCACAGACATAAGAAATAAATCTGCAGAAAACTTGAAAACCAATAAAAAAATAAATTAAAAAAAATCTTCTTTGATTATGTAGTCTGTATAGGTGCATTTCTCTATTAAAGGCACGTCCACTGTGGAGATGGCGAGTCTGAGAAAGCACTAGTTTATTAATAAATAATTAATGTCTTCTTTTTCCCCGATGCATTCATAATCATTACTTTAGCCGGTGCTTTGCGGCAAGCTTTATGCATGCGTTTGAGCGCGGAATAATACGCCTAAATGCCTAAATAAGCATAAATAATAACCTAAATGGTTATTATACTATCAATTTAATATAAACGTGCGAATAGTTGACTAGAAAAAACTTTAGTTGGGGCAGGCCAACAGTAGGCTACTACGTGGCACAAGGAACCGATCCATTTTTAAAATAAAATGCTGACATTACGTGCGACTGCAAATCACGTTATTGCATTGCAGTATTTATGCATGTGTTTAATGAGTCAAATGTTTTTATTTCATTTCATTTTTTATGGGGGTGCTATGGTTTTTCTTGTGGGTGCTGGAGCAACTGCTAGCTCCTCCCTAGCGCCGCCCATGCATATGATCATGTGAATCCTCATGTTCTGTTGTTTGCTGTTTTTTGCACATGTAAAATTAATCCCCGGAATTAGTATTTTTAACGGGTCACAGACACTTATTCTTTCTAATTTAATTCAGTTCTAATTTAAAATAATCTTGTCAGTTAACGGTTAACGAAATGAACATCCCTAGTTCTGATAAAAAAAATAATAATTCTGAAAAGTCTTTCTTTCAGGCACACATAGACATCAAGAATCAGCGTATGAATCACAACAATGGTGACCATCAAAAACGCATGTTTCAGCCAATCAAAACTCATCCATGGCTCCCATCATGCATTTGTGATTTCTTTTATTTTTGCTGTTTTGTGAATTTTTAGTAGCTTGTTTTTTTATGTTTAGAGTTGATCTGTTTATCTGAATATGCTGTTTGTCACCGTTGTTGAGATTCATACGCTGGTTCTTGATGTCTGTGTGTGCCTAAAAGAAAGACTTTTCAGAATTTTTTTTTTTTTTATCAGAACAGCTTGTAAGAAATCCTTTCAAAATTTATAGACAATACAGAGTCTTTCGCTGTAGAAACACATGGCTGTTGTAATCAATAAAGGAAATTTAACACAGAGACTAGACTCTAAATGAGTTCAGATCAAACAATAATTATGTTAGAACATAATCCTCACCACCTGATGACTTTTGTTCTTTGAAAAAGTCTGGCTGTTATAATTCAGTAATAGTAGCCAAATAAAATTTTATATTAAAAAGTCAAGGGTCAAGAGCCCAACTAAAGTAAACACTGACCACTATAATGGTTACTTAGAAATTGTGATTTTCTTCTTTAGTGATTCTGCTTGTTAACATCAGGTGTGTTCAAAAATGGTCAATCATTACTCAATGAATCTCTTAATTACCTCATTAACTTTAACACTGCTTCAGTGTTACTTTTAACACTCTGTAGAATGTACCCATATAAACACCCAGCAGTGTTAATTTAACACCAGGGATCTTGCTGTGTATGATTCGACTATCAGTCGACTATTGGCAAGATTCGAAAATTCCGATTCGACTATGAAAATCCTTAGTCGGGGACAACCCTACTTGACGGCAGAGAAACAGTAGCTGCGTTTACATGGACCCTATAATCCGATCATAATAGGACTAGAAGCACAATCGGAATAAAAAAAGTCACATGTAACCATGTCGATCGGATTGAATTGGCCAGATCTGATTAAAATTTCGATCGGATTGTAAGGAGTGGTTTATTCCTTTTGTAATCCGAACGAGAGGACATGTAAACACTTGATCTGATTGAAAACCGAAACTGGAAAGTACTGCGCATGTGCAGTGACGTAAAAATAGCGTAATGACGTATGACGCGCGGAACGAGCTGTTCTTCCTGGTGAATAAAAGTGTTATAAATGAGTGTCCAGTCATTCTAAAACACTGCTTTCACTCAGCGTCTGTGAAGTGGAGCAGGACAACGTCCCACCAGGCCTTGTTTAAGACTCTCATCCACAGACGAGTGGTTTTGGGCACGGGAAGGGGCACTTTTATTGCTTTCTAAAGTAAGCAGCACTGCACAATAGTTACTGTGCTGGTCGTCGCCTAATTAGGACCCGAAGTAAATAAATATCAAGTGTGCTTTTTAAAACAATACACGAGAACAGCGGGAAACTCTGAATAGTCATGCAGTGTGCGCATGTCAAAAGATTAAATCCGATCAGAAGCTTGTGACATATAAACACGCTTATCAACCCGATCGCTTTATTTAGCGTTCATGTAAACACTACGTTCGGATTTGACAATCAGAATGAATTCATTCGGATGGAAGCAAAAAGTGTCCATGTAAACGTAGCTAGTGACACATTGGCTAAGTCACCAACCAAATTTTCCAGAGAGAACCCTGACATAAAGAAAGGCTGGTGGGAAAACAAAGGAGTGAATCCTGTTTAGGTAATATGGGTTAAAGTCAAAAGCTGCTATAAGACTGTCTGTGTGTATCCTCAAGTTCTGAGTGACGCAATAGTTTGGGTTATGTAGAACAGAGATAAGTTGAACAAAAACTTTTGGATCTGCTGGCTAACCAGTTGATGGAGAAATACAGTGGCAAGTACTTCTAATGAAATTAAATATAGCAGATGTCTTTTAATGAATATTTGGCAGTTTAGATCTGAGCAATAGTATTGTTTTATAGGATTGTGAAATCTGTCCGTTTTTGTTCAGTTTATAACAAGTTTGATTCACTCCCAAATGACAAATATGCATGAAGGGTTTTTAAGACTTTGATCAGGTAGCTGACCTGTAAGCATTTCTAAATGACAAGACAGTGAGGACCAAATTGACTTTACACCAGGGGCCTCATTTATAACGTGTGCGTACGCTCAGATTTGATCTTAGAGTGTGCATACACTTAAATCCACGCCAGCGCTCATATTTATAAAGACGGTCTTTGACGTGGAAAAGTGCTTAGCGTCACATCAGGGTCTGAGCAGACGTACGCACTTTTTATTGTCGGAGTATTGCAGGTTTTTTAAAATGTAAGATGTTCTTGCAGGTCGCTGTTCTAAATTATGATGATAGGTGATATTTTATATGTTAATGATATTAATTAGGAGTCGTTTACAAGGCAGAGAGCTGAAACCATTCGATTGCGCGTGAGTTCAAGATCATTTGCGATTCATAGATTTCACATCTGAAAGAGACGCGTACGCGCGTTTTTTGTTCGTACATTCATTCTATGAATCGCATGTACGCAAATCTTAGAAATGATCGTAAGATCAAATTTAGGATGGTTTCTGCGCAACATTTTATAAATGAGGCCCAAGGTCCTGAGGATTTGCTTCTGAATATGCTGTTAATTTAGTCAGAGTACAGTAATATGGTATGATAATTGAGAAGATGTGCAGTAAAATAATAATTAGGCATTGAGTATGATTAATAGTAATGTCATGATATAAAGATACATGCATGACAATAAGTAAACAAGTTGTATTTTTGAAGTTATACACTTTGATATTTACAATGTCATTTCGAGCAAATGTTGACAAGTTTAGGTTTATGTTCAGTTATTTTAAACAGTACTGTATGTGGGCTATGATGATTGCAAATGGATCTGTGAGGAAATTAAAACTTAAAAGGGCTATTGAGTAAGAATTAGGAACTATTCTAGGTTTTAGTGGAAATTTTTATTGTTTTCTATTATTTCCATTTTTAAAGATGGCTTAATCTGGGTCTTACTTATTTATGGGTTATTTTAAGTCAGACTACCAGTTTGTTTTGAACCCCAACATGGTTTCTAATGGGGGAATGAACGAGTGGATTTACAATCCCTCTTCTTGCACTATACAATGGAAATAATAGTTTTTGTAAAACCGGTACTAGTATCTAGGTTATAGACAATGTCTATATTTGGTATCTGAGAGGTGACTGAGGGTCTGACCCATGTCAGGAATGCAATAACAGTGCTTAATCATTTAGCCTGGCTTCCAGAGAATAACATGTAGTTTTCTTGTTATCAGTTCATTTTCTGATATGACCAAATTAACCAAAAGCCATTATGGCTGTATAAGACAGGTAAAGATACTCATCTAAGGCCACGAAGGCCAACAATGCACTACGTGCTCTGTAGGATATTCAGTTACAGTTTAGTCTTTAAAGGGAAAAGATATTTAATTATGCTTGCAGGGGTTGCAAGAGGCTGTAGATTGATGGAAGAATTGTTTCAGCCATTGAATAAGTATAATACTAAGAGTTGAGAAATATGTACCATATGTTTTTGGGCTAATTTTGTAGATGTTTTTGTTACAAAATGACATTGCTATGCTACTAGCTAACAAATCCATTATCACGATGGAATAACTACACGACCATCTTGAAAGTAAGTGTTATAGCTTGACCTCGGTGGTCTATAATGTCACTGCGTGGATGCATTTGAATGTGTTTCACTTGTGTTTAGGGATTATTGCCAGTAGGAAAACTATGATGCAAGAACTCCAGACAATTTATGATCTATTGTGGAAAGATTTACAGCCTCATCAAGTTTACATGTGGCCACAGGTATCTGATGTTGTAATGGGAGATGAATGGTTTGATAGGGAAAAACAATTTTGTCAGTTTTTAAGGCCAATTCCCTCAGTTCAAGAATTAAGATTTGCATTATAGGTTGAGTTTAGGTCATTGTCTGTACCATAATATAGTCCATGCTGTTGGCCCTGAGTGGTACACCCCTGATAAGTCTAAACAGGGTGACTGTCTGCTCCTGTTTTGCTGATCGATTGCTTCAGTCTGTTCCTGTCTGTTGTACTGCTGTACTGCTGAGAGGTTTGCGATTGTAGCTCCGCTTTTTATTGAATATTTACCTTACTTTCACTGTCTGTTGTTTAAAGTAATAATATATAACTTAATTCCCACCATATTTCTGGTATTATCTATCAAACTAATCTGATCGCTCGCTTTTAAAACCGCGAGTGCAGCGCGTTAGCATTCGCTAGCCGGTTAGCTTGTCACTCGCGGTTCCATTCGCGTTGCTATTCGCGCCTATTATTGTTTTCTTTTTATTCGCTCCGTTTTCATTTCTCTCTCGCTCCGTTTTTCACGAGTTCATCAAACAACAGTGGTAAGTGGTAGGTGGTAAGTGGTAAGTTAAGTTGGTATCATTCATCAATCACGGTGAGTAATGGCTTCTTCTCCTGCTATTGTTATTTGCACAGTTTGCCACATGTATAGTTTATCTCTCTCTGTCAGCGATGAGGGATTCACATGTGATAAATGTAGGGAAATAGTTAGGCTGACAGAGAAGGTTTTAGAACTAGAGACACGCATCCAAACTTTAGTTGAGGACAGTAAGAATGTGAGGGCTGTAGATACTGCTTTGGATGTGATTAGCACAGGGACTCCTGTACATTGTTCGGTTCCGGTAACGTTAGCGCCCCCGCAGCAGGGCAACTGGGTGACAGTGAGGCGGCCTAGTCGCGGGTCAAAACACCGCTCTTCCGTTCCGATCAGAACATCAAACAGGTTCTCCCCACTCAGTGACGCACCCACTGAGAAACCTGGTGAAAGTGCTCTAGTTATTGGCGATTCCATTGTACGGAACATGAAAATAGAGACACCAGCCACCATAGTCCATTGTTTACCTGGAGCCAGAGCGCCTGACATCTTGGCAAATTTAAAAGTGCTGGCTAATGCTAAACGTAAATTCAGTAAGATTGTTATCCACGCCGGCGCTAATGATGTTCGACTTCGCCAGTCGGAGATCACTAAAAATAATGTTAAAGAGGTGTGTGAACTTGCAAGTACGATGTCAGACACTGTAATATGCTCTGGCCCCCTCCCTGCTTACCGGGGTGATGAGATTCATAGCAGACTGTCATCACTCAATGGCTGGATGTCTAAGTGGTGCCCGCAGAATAGCATAGGTTTTATAGACAATTGGACGAGTTTTTGGGGCAGACCTGACCTGTTGAAAAGAGATGGTGTTCATCCCTCCTCGGGTGGTGCCGCTCTTCTCTCTAGAAATTTGGCACATAGTCTTAGAGTTCATACTTGACTAACTGGAGCCCAGGTCAGGAAGCAGACAGACTGGCTAAACCGACCGTCTGCTAGCTGCCTCACGTCACAGAAGTCAGTTAATTCTCAGCACATAGAGACTCCTTCACCTAGATATCACACTATAGAGACTGTGTCTGTTCCCCGAACTAGAAAATACAGAAAACGTCCAAACCAATTTATGAGTAACCATTTAATTGATGTTCAACAAATAAAAAATGTTTACAACACACAGAAACAATTTATAAAACTTGGCTTATTGAATATCAGGTCCCTTTCTACAAAATCACTTTTTGTAAATGATTTGATTAATGATCATAACCTAGATTTGCTCTGTTTGACAGAAACATGGCTAAAACCAGATGAATACATTACTTTAAATGAGTCCACCCCCCAAAATTACAGCTATAAAAATGAGCCACGTCCAAAAGGCAAAGGGGGAGGTGTTGCTACAATTTATAGCAATATTCTTAGTATTTCTCAGAGGGCAGGCTTTAAGTATAACTCATTTGAAGTTATGCGTATAACATTATCTAGAGAAACACGTGTTAGTGATAAATCCCCTGTGATGTTTGTATTGGCTAATGTATACAGGCCACCAGGGCACTATACAGACTTTATTTAAGAATTTGCTGATTTTCTATCTGAGTTAGTACTGGCTGCAGATAAAGTCTTAATTGTTGGCGATTTTAATATCCATGTCGATAATGAAAAAGATGCATTAGGATCAGCATTCATAGACATTCTGAACTCTATTGGGGTTAGATAACACGTTTCAGGACCTACTCATTGTCGAAATCATACTCTAGATTTAATACTGTCACATGGAATTGATGTTAGTGGTGTTGAAATTCTGCAGCAAAGCGATGATATATCAGATCATTATCTAGTCTTGTGTAAACTCCATATAGCTAAAACTGTAAATTCTATTCCTTGTTACAAGTATGGTAGAACCATCACTTCTAGCACAAAAGATTGCTTTGTAAGTAATCTTCCTGATTTATCTCAATTCCTCAGCATATCCAACAGCTCAGAACAGCTTGATGATGTAACAGAGACTATGGACTCGCTCTTTTCCAGCACTTTAGATACAGTTGCTCCTTTACGCTTAAGGAAGATTAAGGAAAAGAGTCCAACACTGTGGTATAATGAGCACACTCGCACTCTAAAGAGAGCAGCCCGGAAAATGGAGCGCAGCTGGAGGAAAACAAAACTAGAGGTATTTCGTATAGCTTGGCGGGAAAGTATCCTATCCTACAGAAAAGCATTAAAAACTGCTAGATCTGATTACTCTTCGTCTCTTCTAGAAGAAAACAAACATAACCCCCGGTATTTATTCAATACAGTCACTAAATTAACGAAAAATAAAGCATCAACAGGTGTTGGCATTTCCCAAGAGCACAGCAGTAATGATTTTATGAACTACTTTACTTCCAAGATCGATACTATCAGTGATAAAATTGTAACCATGCAGCCGTCAGCTACAGTATCGCATCAAATAGTGCACTATAGATCCCCTGAGGAACAATTCCACTCATTCTTTACTATAGGAGAGGAAGAATTGTATAAACTTGTTAAATCATCTAAACCAACAACATGTATGTTAGACCCTATTCCAATAAAACTAATAAAAGAGCTGCTTCCAGAAGTCATAGATCCTCTTTTGGCTATTATTAATTCATCATTGTCATTAGGATATGTCCCCAAAACCTTCAAATTGGCTGTTATTAAGCCTCTCATTAAAAAACCACAACTTGACCCCAAAGATCTAGTTAATTACAGACCGATCTCAAATCTTCCTTTTCTGTCAAAGATACTAGAAAAGGTAGTATCCTCACAATTATATTCCTTCTTAGAGAAAAATGATATCTGTGAGGATTTCCAGTCAGGATTTAGACCGTATCATAGTACTGAGACTGCTCTCATTAGAGTTACTAATGATCTGCTTCTATCATCTGATCGTGGTTGTATTTCTTTATTAGTTCTACTGGATCTTAGCGCTGCATTCGACACCATCGACCACAACATTCTTTTAAATAGACTAGAAACCTTTGTTGGCATTAGTGGAAGTGCCTTAGCATGGTTCAAATCGTACTTATCTGACCGCCATCAGTTCGTAGCAGTGAATGACGAGGTATCATATCGATCACAAGTGCAGTATGGAGTACCTCAAGGCTCAGTACTAGGGCTGTTACTTTTCACGCTTTACATGTTACCCTTGGGAGATATTATCAGGAGACATGGTGTTAGCTTTCACTGTTATGCTGATGATACTCAGCTCTATATTTCTTCACGGCCCGGTGAAACACACCAAATTGAGAAACTAACGGAATGCATAGTCGATATAAAAAACTGGATGACGAGTAATTTCCTACTGCTAAATTCTGAAAAAACAGAGGTGTTAATTATCGGACCTAAAAACCCCACATGTAATAACTTAGAACACTATCTAACACTTGACGGCTGCTCTGTCAATTCTTCTTCTTCATCAGTCAGGAACCTAGGTGTTCTGTTTGATAGCAATCTTTCTTTTGAAAGCCATGTTTCTAGCATCTGTAAAACTGCGTTCTTCCATCTCAAAAACATATCCAAACTGCGACCTATGCTCTCAACGTCAAATGCAGAAATATTAATTCATGCGTTTATGACCTCAAGGTTAGATTATTGTAATGCTTTACTGGGTGGTTGCTCTGCACGTTTAATAAACAAACTACAGTTAGTCCAAAATGCAGCAGCTACAGTTCTTACTAGAACCAGGAAGTATGACCACATTAGCCCGGTTCTGTCAACACTGCACTGGCTCCCTACTAAACATCGTATAGATTTTAAAATCTTGTTAATGACTTATAAAGCCCTGAATGGTTTAGCTCCTCAGTACTTGAGTGAGCTCTTATCGCATTATAGTCCTCCACGGCCGCTGCGTTCTCAAAACTCTGGCCGTTTGATAATACCTAGAATATCAAAATCAACTGCGGGCGGCAGATCATTTTCCTTTTTAGCACCAAAACTCTGGAACAATCTACCAAACACTGTTCGGGAGGCAGACACACTCTGTCAGTTTAAATCTAGATTAAAGACCCATCTCTTTAACCTGACATACACCTAACACACTACTACACTTCTATTATTCAAATCCGTTAAAGGATTGTTAGGCTGCATTAATTAGATCAACCGGAACCGGGAACACATCCCATAACACACAATGTACTCGTTACATCGTAAGAAGATTGGCATCTACGCTAATAGTTGTTTCTTTCTTATTCTGTTTCTCAGTCCGTGTCCGGATCAGATGGTGGATCGGCGCCGGGAGATGATGTCTGCGGCCCTGATCGTCAGCGATGAGCCCCAGAGACATATCCCCAGTGAAGACCTCGACTAAAATACAATAAAACTAAAAATAAAACAAATAATTAAAAATTTAATAATAAAATACCTAACTACATAATACTATTATTGTTAGAAATTGCAACAATATAAAAATAGAAATATAATACATTTATACATTTAAAAATTTAATTAAAACAATAAGTAAACAATGAATAATCAATAATATCCTGGCCAGAGGAGAACTGGCCCCCCGACTGAGCCTGGTTTCTCCCGAGGTTTTTTTCTCCATTCTGTCTCAGAGGGAGTTTTGGTTCCTTGCCGCTGTCGCCTCTGGCTTGCTCAGTTGGGGACACTTAATTTCTAGCGACTATCGTAAATTTGATTTCACAGATACTATTTAAACTAAACTTAGCTAGACAATGACATCTCCGAATTCAATAATGAAATGCCCTTAACTGAAAATTGAGGGTTTAATCTTATTATTATACATTACTGACACTCTATCCTCCAACTTGATACTGTTAAGTGCTTTGACACAATCTGTATTGTTAAAAGCGCTATATAAATAAAGGTGACTTGACTTGACTAAGAGTATTGTAACGCTAATATGACTGCTTCCACCGAGTATTACTCTCATTTGAAATCCCAGGGGGCTAACGAGAAATATATTAATGATTTCTTGAGGCAGGTTAAGACTACTGAGGTGTTCGCAGGATATGAATATTTGAATTCTGTATGGCTTCGATCAACAGGGTCACCGTTTTTGTCAGATCCTAAACAACCCACGGCTTTGGCGTTAGCGTGGATGTTTGCTTTTACGGTTAGAGTGATTTTTATGGATGTGACAGATTCTGTAGAAGAATTTGTGGAAGAAGCTTGAAATTATTTTGTTGCAGCATCAGAGGACGTGATTCTGGGAGTAATAAAATATGTGCTGTTCACCTTTAGAGGATTTGTAGGACTGGTTGTCTTATGCTTACTTGTGGATGTTGGTCCACTGTTGTCTGTCCTGTGTTTTTAAATCTGCCTGCAGGACTGTGAATCCGATGGAGGAGGAGATGCGACTACTGAAGTTGACAAACAGTTTGCAGCAGCTGACGAAAGATGACGTCAACGCCCTGTTGTGAGTGGAAGGGTTGGGAGAGCCCTAAGCATGGGGACTGGATTTATAGTATCCAGCATGTCCATGATGGGGTGAAGAGACAAAATGTGACCCATCAGGGAAACATGCATCACCACTCCACCTTCCGTAGTGACCTCACTTGGTAGACCAGACGTGGGGTATTGGACCCCACACCGGTCTAAAACGGGGGACTGAAAGAGTGGATCACAGATCTACAATGGCCTTCATAATAATATTAATTATAATATTTCTTGAATAATTATTAATCAAAGTTACATTTATGTATGTTAGAGAATAAGTTGAATATGGCTTTAGTTTGTCTTTTTACTCTCTAAAAAGCTGTGTGTGACCATGCCGATAAGGTTTAGGGCTGAGCAACCTTGAAGTAAGATAAGTGTTTTTCTGCATATGTGTGTTAGTATCTGTCTGTACAGGGAGAAGCTCAGAAAATCCAGGACGAACAGTTCAGCTGCCGATGTCCAGCATATCAAATATGTCTTTGGAGAGACGTATTGCGTCTGACCTCTGATCACTTGTCACCAAAATAGTCGTCAGACAATATGCTTCAAGCTTATCTAGGTTTTAGAACCAATCAGAATTTTGATGACTTATGCATTGACACAATTAGCAACCTCTGTTAGGGTATAATTGTTGGTGTTTTTGAATTGTAAAGCAGAGTGGCCGACGAACTCTGTGCAAGTGTTAAAGCTGACTTCTGCTGATGAAACTGCAAACTATGTTCTTCAGTAAATTTTTCTTTAATTTATCGCATCTCTGACTCCTGGTCTTTGTTCATCATACCTGGTCCTTGGGTTTTAACTGTTTTCCCCAACAATAATATATATACAGTGTCCTCCACTAATATTGGCACCCTTGGTAAATATGAGCAAAGGCAGCTGTGAAAATAAATCTGCATTGTTTATCCTTTTTATCTTTCATTCAAAAAATTCACAAATTTCCAACCTATCATTGAAGTAAAACAATTGAAAGTGGGGGGAAAATCTCATTGTGAAATAAATGCTTTCACTATTTCATGTTGGCCACAATTATTGGCACCCAATTATTGCAACGTCCTTTTCCCAGCACAACAGCTCTGAATTTTCTCCTATAATGCCTGAAGACTTTGGAGAACACCTGATAAGAGATCAGAGACCATTTTCTTCATACAGAATCTCTCCAGATCCTTCAGATTCACAGCTCCATGACGGTGCTTCTTCTCTTCAGTTCACCTCACTCATTTTCTGTAGGGTTCAGGTCAGAGGACAGAGACAGCAATGGTAAAACATTCATTTTGTGCTCAGTGACCCATTTTTGTGTTTATTTTGATGTTTGTTTTGGATTGTTGTCCTGGTGGAAGATCCACACACGGCCCAATATAAGATTTCTAACAGAGGCAGTCAGATTTTGATTTTTTATCTGTTGATATTTGATAGAATCCATGATGCCATGCATCTGAACAAGATGTTCAGGACCTCTGGCAGAAAAACAGGCCCACAACATTAAAGATCCAGCAGTATATTTAACCGTGGACATGGGGTACTTTTTTATCCCTGTTTGTACTAAACTCATCTGGTGGGTTTGCTGCCAAAAAGCTATTTTTTCAGTTTCATCTGACAATAGAAGCCAGAGCCATTTGAAGTTCCAGTCGTGTCTGACAACTGAATTTGCTGGAGTTTGTTTTTGGATGAGTGAGGAGAATTTTTCTTGAAACCCTCCCGAACAACATGTGGTGATATAGGGGATGTTTGATTTTTTTTTTAGGTTTCTGACCCCAAGACTCAACTAATCTCTGCAATTATCCAGCTGTGATCCTTGGAGAGTCTTTGGCCACTCAAACTCTCCTCCTCACCGTGCATTAGGACGATATAGACACACGTCCTCTTTCAGGCAGATTTTTAACATCTTTAGTTGATTGGAACCTCTTAATTATTACCCTGATGGTGGAAATGGGGATTTTCAATGTTTTAACTCTTTTCTTACAACCACTTTCTATTTTGTGATGCTCAACAATCTTGTTCTTCACATCAGAAATATATTTTTTGTTTTTTCTCATTGTGATGGATGATTAAGTGAATTTGGCCTTTGTGTTCCTCATATTTATAATCCTGTGGAACAGAAAGTCATGGCTGGACAATTTCATGCTCCTAGTCACCCTGGTGTGCTAAAAAATGTAAATATGAATGGGAATATACTTCAGATATATTTTACTCATAAGAATTTCTAGGGGTGCCAATAATTGTGGCCAACATTCATTGGCGAAAAACATTTATTTCATCATGAGATTTTCTCCCCACTCTCAATTGTTTTACTTCAATGATAGGTTAGAATTTTGTGAATTTATTGAGTGAAAGA
Organism: Schizothorax lantsangensis; assembly: GCA_027422415.1. Classification (NCBI taxonomy): domain Eukaryota; kingdom Metazoa; phylum Chordata; class Actinopteri; order Cypriniformes; family Cyprinidae; genus Schizothorax; species Schizothorax lantsangensis. Next base: position 35,304,783 of record CM049843.1, on the reverse strand, counting down.
TCAAAAGGATAAACAATGCAGATTTATTTTCACAGCCGCCTTTGCTCATATTTATCAAGGGTGCCAATATTAGTGGAGGGCACTGTATATATATATATATATATACAGTATATTACTGTTGTTGAGTCATGAAATGTAGTTTTAAAAGTATTTCAGGCGAGAACGTAGTTGCTTAAAACTCAATTTATTTTATTTATAAAGACAGCCTCTATTTGAAAATGTGCTTCACTTATTTCGGAGATGTGAGCTCCATGCGATCAGCGGGCGCTCAGTGCTCATGTTTCCCGATGAGAGCAGCTCAGATATCGCTGTAGTGGTTAAACATGAGATATAATTCGTTTTGGGTAAATCTAACAGGTAGTCTTTGGTCTTTATTCTGTTCTATTCTATTAATATGTTAAAAATGAAAATGAAAAGAGGCAATTTGATATAATATTTCATTTTATTGTAATGTACGATCCCTGAACTACATTACTGCGGCTAGTACTAGTATTTAATATGTTTAAATGAAAAAGAGGCAGTGGTGTTTGATATCATATTTCGTCTTATTGTAAATACAGTGAGGAGCGAGCTGACTGATGTTATCAAGTACGCTGCTGTTTGCATAATTACTGGACTTGCGTCACACCATCCCCAGGAGTTCACACTCCCAAGTCCAACTCGCGAAGTCTGAACCACCGTGGATGCAAGTCCGAAATTTGCATACTTGGAACTGAGAAATGCACACAGACCTACATCACCAGACTATTTGCCTAATCTTCTCGGTACTTTAGACCGCGATGGAAACGCAGACAGCAACAGGTCTGGGGGAAAAAAGTTCCTGGGAAAAAGGTTCCTGAGACAAATTGTTCCAGGTAATTTCGGTGGAAAAGCGGCTTATTTCCCAAATCTAAAATAGCCTATAAAACACGTTCATAGACGGATACTTTTCTGATGTCTGGGCTCTATTTGGGATTTAGAAAAACAAAGAGATGGTTCAATATATTGGTAATGAATACATTCTGTGAGAATTTGTATTTCAGGTTTTGATTGGGAATGTCACGTCCTTAATGCTGGAATTGCCAATAATAAAACTAAAAATGATTAAGCCTACATGAAGTCTTGAGACAATTTCTCATAACTGCAATATATTTTTACATTTGTATTGCCAAAACGATTGCAGCGTTGCCATGTACAAATAAAACAATGCAAAATTGAAAACAGTGCAAAGCAGCATATACAAACCCGATTCCAAAAAAGTTGTGACACTGTACAAATTGTGAATAAAAACAGAATGCAATGATGTGGAAGTTTCAAATTTCAATATTTTATTCAGAATACAACATAGATGACATATCAAATGTTTAAACTGAGAAAATGTATCATTTTAAGGGAAAAATAAGTTGATTTTAAATTTCATGGCATCAACACATCTCAAAAAAGTTGGGACAAGGCCATGTTTACCACTGTGTGGCATCCCCTCTTCTTTTTATAACAGTCTGCACACGTCTGGGGACTGAGGAGACAAGTTGCTCAAGTTTAGGAATAGGAATGTTGTCCCATTCTTGTCTAATACAGGCTTCTAGTTGCTCAACTGTCTTAGTTCTTCTTTGTCGCATCTTCTTCTTTATGATGCACCAAATGTTTTCTATGGGTGAAAGATCTGGACTGCAGGCTGGCCATTTCAGTACCCGGATCCTTCTTCTACGCAGCCATGATGTTGTAATTGATGCAGTATGTGGTCTGGCATTGTCATGTTGGAAAATGCAAGGTCTTCCCTGAAAGAGACGACATCTGGATGGGAGCATATGTTGTTCTAGAACTTGGATATACCTTTCAGCATTGATGGTGCCTTTCCAGATGTTTAAGCTGCCCATGCCACACGCACTCATGCAACCCCATACCATCAGAGATGCAGGTTTCTGAACTGAGCGCTGATAACAACTTGGGTTGTCCTTGTCCTCTTTAGTCCGGATGACATGGCGTCCCAGTTTTCCAAAAAGAACTTCAAATTTTGATTCGTCTGACCACAGAACAGTTTTCCACTTTGCCACAGTCCATTTTAAATGAGCCTTGGCCCAGAGAAAACGCCTGCGCTTCTGGATCATGTTTAGATATGGCTTCTTTTTTGACCTATAGAGTTTTAGCCGGCAACGGCGAATGGCACAGTGGATTGTGTTCACCGACAATGTTTTCTGGAAGTATTCCTGAGCCCATGTTGTGATTTCCATTACAGTAGCATTCCTGTATGTGATGCAGTGCCGTCTAAGGGCCCGAAGATCACGGGCATCCAGTATGGTTTTTCGGCCTTGACCCTTATGCACAGAGATTGTTCCAGATTCTCTGAATCTTTGGATGATATTACGCACTGTAGATGATGATAACTTCAAACTCTTTGCAATTTTTCTCTGAGAAACTCCTTTCTGATATTGCTCCACTATTTTTCGCCGCAGCATTGGGGGAATTGGTGATCCTCTTCCCATCTTGACTTCTGAGAGACACTGCCACTCTGAGAGGCTCTTTTTATACCCAATCATGTTGCCAATTGACCTAATAAGTTGCAAATTGGTCCTCCAGCTGTTCCTTATAGGCCCTTTCGCACCGCAGGAACCTTTTCATAGTACCCGAACTAATTGTGGAACTACCCACTTTTTGGCGTGTTCGCACCGCGGGAACTAGGAACTTTTAAACTAAAAACTAAAAACTCTCGTCCTACTTCAGAGTAGGGTCTAAAACAGTTCCGTAGGAACTATCGTGACGTAAGTGTACGCTGATTGGTTAAACGCGTACGAAAACACCCTCTCATCCGCCATGATTTAAAATGCCGTGTAAACGCATACTGTGTAAACATTGTATCAACTTATATTTCGCAAGAATGGATGTAAATAAAGTTTGCAAAACAAAAGATGTGTGCTTAATCTTTCTATTTGTGCTGATAATCACCTTGTTGCAGAACATAATGATGAGATAGCAGCTGTTAAAAAATTGCGACGTCTTTAATCCCAAAAAGGTATTTTTAACCAAAATAAGAGAAACGTAAGTTAGTATGTATGTAATTAATGTAGTATATATGGCGTATGCAGTCATAAAAAAGCACGGACAGACACAAATAGTGTACCATTTAAAAATGATTTATTGAACAAAACACATACACTAACGTTACTGCTTTGGTTTCTTAGTCCTCCTTTCCGATCTTTCAATTGCTTGAGGTATAAGTCGACATTCCATGTCCATTATTGTGAAACCCGCGAAACACAACAAAAACACAGCTCTGATCACAGCGTCCTCATTGTTGTTAACGTCGTTGTTCTTCTTTGTTTTCGTTGTTGAACGCCGCGCACAAATGACGTCGCTGTCGACTGGCTTACGTCACTTCCTAGTACCCACTGTCGGTGCGAATGCAACCCTTTAAATAGTACTGGGAAATAGTTAGCGCAAAATCGTCCCAGTACTTAAGTACTGTACTTTTAGTTCTGGAACTAAAGCGGTGCGAAAGGGGCTATTATGTACATTTAACTTTTCCGGCCTCTTATTGCTACCTGTCCCAACTTTTTTGGAATGTGTAGCTCTCATGAAATCCAAAATGAGCCAATATTTGGCATGACAACTGTCTCACTTTCAACATTTGATATGTTATCTATATTCTATTGTGAATAAAATATAAGTTTATGAGATTTGTAAATTATTGCATTCCTTTTTTATTCACAATTTGTACAGTGTCCCAACTTTTTTGGAATCGGGTTTGTAAATTAAGAACAAAAGTTTTCGTCTCTCTGGCAGACGCACGTCTCTCCTGGGGAAAAAAAACAAAACCATATTACATTGTATGTAATACTCTGTATGCCATTGCAAAAATTACAAAAGCCTAACCAAACTAGGCATTTGTGCTAAAACAGACACTTTGCCTAAACCTACTCTGCAAGTTTGAAATGCTCATCAGACACTCTCCATATGAAAGAGCAAGCGATTCACACCTTTATTTCAACCCCCCACGATGAAACTATACAGAACTACCCCCAAACAAACGCTAACACTCCAGATGGACTGAATTCAGTCACACTACTGGTTGCTTAGTGTAAAATGGACATGCTTTATCTAAAATAAAAAAAAATGGTGTAACAAACCATTGGACTGCGGAATACACACATCTGTAGTAATCATTTTATATATAATTATAAAAAAAAAAAAAAAAAAAACAGCAATCTGGTATTTGAACCTGCCGCTGAAATCACTGACTAGCTTCTTCTAACACTGGACTACCAACTGCCCTTATCTCTACCCTACCACTGCTAACGGTACAACTGCTCACCCCACGTCATTTCATTTCAGTACCCGCCCTTGTGAACTTGGGATCCTCAGGCAATTTCATCTCACAAGCCCTCCTAAAACAGCTTGATTTACCCCACCAGAGACAGGGCGAGCTGAAGATTGAGACCATACAGGGAAAACCGCTCGGCCGTGGGCACATCAAGTTCCGGTCTCCGCCGATCACTCTGCAAATAGGCTGTCTTCATCAGGAGAGAATTTCCTTTCTGGTACTGGAGGGACCCACCATCGATATCATCCTGGGACGTCCCTGGCTATCTCAACATTCTCCCGAAGTCAGATGGGATACCAGCGAGTTCCTCCGATGGAGTAAAACCTGCATCCAAAACTGTCTCTTCAATGTCCCTGTACCCCTAGTGGAGAGCCCCAAACCTCGTGAGGCCTTTCCAACTCCCCGTCCGTCAATCAACAAACCTGTTGATTGTATTGCACTTACCTCTGTGTCCTGTGTCTATCTGCTGACAATGGATTCAGTCTTACAAGTATTCTGCAGCTTATTGTGAATATAAACCATTAGTTTCGGACATGACAAAGCTAAACTGCACCTGATTTTAGAGCTTTGCATTTCATCCCGAGCTCCACAGGTCCATGTTCACAAAGACAGAGATGGCAAAAAGCTCTGCATTTGGAAACGAATGTTGTGAATCAGGGGTTGTTTTCTAATTAAATTACCCTTTTATAAACCCTTAAATTACTCTGCGAGTTTTAATCGTACAGGTAAGAGTAATACATCAATCGAATCTGTAAAGGATCTACTTTTATTTGTATTCATGCATAATAACAAGAAAACTTTGTAATTTTATAAAATAAAGAAAACAAACAGGGTGCGCTCTCTGCCTTCTCCATCTCTGCAAACTGCTTTTTGAAACACGTCACTAAAATGAACTGTAACTCAGCAAATACTCAACACAGAGACATGGGAGTTATATCTATAAAAAGTTTGAAGTGTCTACTTTTAAATGAAGTAAGTCATGTCGAAAACAAATATTAAGTGATGAAGTAATCTGTATGAAACCAACAGGATGTTCAGTCTTTCCCGTCTAACTCATTATCTCTAATGCGATCCCGCCTCCTCGCGGCTCACGCCGTTCATATGTAAATATCCACGTGAGACGAGCACGCGTGTAAACATAAACAAAGAGTGAAGAGGTCGTTCATCGCGGCTACTGTTCGTTTCTGCAAGAAGACGTGCTGAGTAAAGGCTGGATTTCCCTCAAAAGAAGAACAATGTTTCATCCAGTAGAGGAGATCAATCTGATGAGTAAGTAATGTTTCTTTTTTGCATTACTTAACGTGTTATTGTGACATCAAATTGAACACGTTTATTTCGGTTTTTCCCAAACGACAACATGATGAATGCTACGCATCTAAGAATGTTTAGACCAGGTTTATTATTAATCCTCTGTTCACAAATAGATTATAATAGCTTGCTAAACAATAATAATAAGTTTCTCAGTTATAAAATATCCTTTTTTATAGTACAAAATAGCTACATCCTTTTATAGTACAAAGCATGTGTGAGTCTATGGCTGCAGAATCATAGGCTACTATAAAGTAATACATACTAGGCTATAAGACTACAAAATCATAGTTGTTTTTTTTCCCAAACTATAATTCCAATGTTTGAAATTGAGTAAAACATTTTGAATATGATTCATTGTATTTAAATTTCTTACGGCGCGATGATGTTTTCATGTTCTATATAAAACAATAAAAGTAATAGAGTGTACACTGTAACATGATGAATGCTACGAGTCTAAGTATGTTTAGAACATGTTTATTATTAAAAGCCTACTCTGTTCAAAAATAGATTTTAACTAAACTGGGATTTCAGCAGTGGACGCGTTTGTGACTCGTTATTACAATGATAATGGTAGGTACTGCTTTTTTATTCTGCATGTTTTGATGTGAACTGCTTACACAAATGTAGCAAATACATTCATTATAAGCTTTCAATCGAGAAACAGCGATCTGTCGTCGATGCTTGAGGCTTAGACCTTCAGAATGATATATAGTTTGTCAAGATTAACTGTGTCCCGTTTCATTTAATCTATTGGTAAACAATGGCACGTGCAAACAAAGAGCGTTCGGTGCGTTGGCGTCCTGGTGCAGGTTAACAGGTTAATAATCATAACTAAAGAGCGTTCGGTGCGTTGGCGTCCTGGTGCAGGTTAACAGGTTAATAATCATAACATGCAGTAAGAGCCTTTGTGTAAATTTAATTATTTTTTCTTTTCTTTCTTTGATGTGTTAGGGTACAGCTTACGACTATCCCAAATTTTTGAGAATGTTTTTTTTTTGACTATCCCACAATTTTGAAAATAACTTTCTAAAAATTTATTTTAAATTAGTTTTCTAATGATTTTTATGGATGTTATTATGTTATATTATAATGTTATTGTTTTATTCGTTATTTGATCTCAACAAAATATAATTCCAGTCAGTTTGCAAACTGTCCCTTTGCACTACCTGGCGGTAATAGGCATTTTGGTTGTCCATCTACTGTAAATTATACAATCTAATCATGTTTACGTGAAATAAGCCACTCCTGAGCAGGTTTGATCTAATGGACCTGTTGCTATGACAGCAATATTATGATGAGCTTTGAAGAACTTAATCCCGGATCATGTCAAAAAATAAAATTCAGCTAATTGAGTAATCCACTTATGCATGGACAAATTGTCACCTCAATATTTGATATTCTTCATGCTGCACTGCTGTACTCCATTATGCAGCGATCAGTTTGTTGTTCAAATGACCAAAAAAGTTATTTTTTAGGCCTCAGTGGTCTAAGAGTGCACTCCAGGGTCAAAATGATTCAAATAACCATCAAATCAAGAAGACAAGGTTTTACTGTTCACAGAAACAGCAAACAGTAAAGTAATATCCAGTGACCCAAAATATTCAACTTTATATAGAGGCAGAGTGCAAATTAGGCAATTTCCAATTAAGAGTGAATGCATACATATTTTTAAAATAAAAATACTATTGGCAAATAGTTCAAATGTATTACATACATACATTCAAAGTAAAATTACAATTCTAATATTTATGTCTGTCTTACTATCTTTGCTTTCAATTATTAAACCATAGAGCTTTTATTAATTTTATAAAGTATAAAACATATTTATAATATTTTGTAAACCCATGGGAAACATTAAAGCTTCTTGTTGCTTCAACATATTCATAAATCTCATTACAGGTTTGGGAAGATGTTTGGTGCATTTTGCATTTTCAAATCCACGTTTATCCATGTTGACCCAAACTCACAGCGCTTGCATGAAATGGAGTTTGTGTGAAGTAGCATTTACTGCAAACTGAGTCACTCTGAGACTTTCTTGTGTTTCAATGAATACGGTGTCATGCTTCACTCTCAAACTAATTGTGGTTGTTAATCATTTTATGGAAAACAATTTACCTCAGCATCTTCAGCTTACAGTTCCTCTTCAGTCCATCAGAGAGCAGCTTCACTCCTGAATCCTGCAGGTCATTGTTACTCAGGTCCAGCTCTCTCAGACGGGAGTTTGAGGATTGTAAAACCGATGACAAACTCTCACAAGACTGAGCAGTGAGATTACACATGGAAAACCTGAACGAGAAAAACAGTAATTGCACACAGAATAAATCTTAGCAATGTGATTTTTAATGATTAATTTAATGGGGGGGGGGGGGGGGTCAATGAAAGCTTTTGAAATCAAACCTCAGTATCTCCAGCTGACAGTTTGGACTCTTCAGTCCATCAGAAAGTAGCTTCACTCCTGAATCCTTCAGGTCATTATTACTCATATCCAGCTCTCTCAGAACAGATTTTGAGGATTGTAGAGCTGATGACAAACTCTCACAAGACTGAGCAGTGAAATTACATACGGAAAACCTGAACGAGAAAAACAGTAATTGCACACAGAATAAATCTTAGCAATGTGATTCTTAATGATTAATTTAATGGATAAAAAAAATCAATCAAAGTGTTTGAAATCAGACCTCAGTATCTCCAGCTGACAGTTAGGACTCTTCAGTCCATCAGAAAGCAGCTTCACTCCAGAATCCTGCAGGTCATTGTAACTCAGATCCAGCTCTCTCAGAACAGAGTTTGAGGATTGTAGAGCTGATGACAAACTCTCACAAGACTGAAAAGTGAGATTACAGTCACATAGCCTGTGAAGAGAACAAAACAAACAGCCATATTAATGTGTTTATCAGGTTTATAATCTGGATTGCATGTTTGTCCTAAATACAGCATAAACATTAAAATGGTAGACATTAAAAACACATTAAAATGGTATTAGTAACAGAAATAAGCACAAATGTCAGGGCATGTCAAAAAATCTCCAAGGTCCAAAAAATCCCTCAGGATCAACTCCTGAGTGTTAAGTTTGCAGCAAATCAAACTGACTCATGAATAATTTGATCCAGTTCAACTCACTGATCTGGGCACAGCGATTCACGTTATCAACACACTGAGTCTGTCCTACTGAAATGAGGCAAGTGATATAATATAAAAAGTAATATAACAGTGTGCAGAGGATTTGATTGACAAAGTGAAAACAGAGCTACTATAATAAATCCATAAAGAAAGGGAACATGTTTTAAATTGACATGAAATAGTAAATTAAAACAAACTGTTCAAAAGAATCACTTAAGGAAATGTAGGTATTTTCTCATTTCTCATAATTGATAACTACATTACAAAATTCCAGGTTTTCCAGGATGCTTGGAAATCCTGATTGTTTTCTAATAAGGTTTTCTGAGTAGACACTGCCTGCCTTGTGTCCTTGGAGAAACATCACGGATATATGCATACAGCAATATAGATAGGAAAATCTGCTAACTATACTTGAAACGCCAATTCATGCACATATTGTAACATAGTGATTCAGTGAACGTCAAACCTCAGTGTGTTCAGCTGACAGTGTGAACTCTTCAGTCCATCAGAAAGCAGCTTCACTCCTGAATCCCGCAGGTGATTGCTACCGAGGTCCAGCTCTGTCAGATGAGAGTCTGATGATTGGAGAGCTGAAGATATAGTTTCACAGCATGTTTCATCAAGACCACAGCTGTCAAATCTGCCAAAACAGAAGGTTTATTCTGATTAATCTCTGATGTTCAGTGTTTCTGCAATAACTTATTTTACCCTTCATAATCAGAATAACAAGATATTTTACATAATATTTTGACAATTGTTTAGTGATGTAGAATAAAATATTTGGTCAAACAGCAGTCAGTGAAATTACTCACAGTGCTTTTCTGCAGCATCTCACAGCTGGAACCAGTCTTGTAAAGCCTGCTTCTGATGACGTGAACCTCTTTGGGTTGAACTCATTCAGAACTTTCTCTGACATCAGCAGTATGTAGGTCAGCACAGTGCACATTGAAGATGAGAGGTCTCTTCCTGGATGTGCATCTGAACTGAGGTATCTCTGGATTTCCTCATATAATGAATGATCCTTGAGCTCAAGTAAGCAGTAGAATAGGTTGACTAAAGCTTCATCTGAAATAGAGTACCTGTCTTGTTTTTTTTTAATGTATTGAGTTGTTTGTGTGATGCTCTCTGTGGTGTCTTCAGTGTGTGTGATCAGACCTTGGAGCAGGTTTTGACTGGATTCCAGTGTAACGCCCATCAGAAACCGCAGGAACATGTCCAGATGTCCTCTCCGACTCTTCATGGCTTTATTAACAGCCTTCTGCAGTAGCTCCTGCAATGTGATATTTTCTTTGGGTTTATCAAAGAAAAATTGAAGCTCCTGCATGTTCTTGTTCAGGTAACAGAGGAATACATGCACTGCAGCAAGAAACTCTTGAACACTCAAATGCACAAAGCAGAAGACCTTTGTCTCATGAAGTCCATCTTCCAGCTTAAAAATCTCAGCGATCATTCCTGTGACCTCAGTGTCTTCACAAACATCAATACCACATGCTTTCAGATCTTTCTCATAGAACACAATATTTTCCTGCTTCAGCTGTTCAAACGCTAGCTTGGCTAGCTTCAAAATCATCTCACTATTTGAATATAAGAGTTTTGTACGTTGTCTTTTTGCCTTTCCATCATACTTCTGGTTCTTCATTTTCATCTGTATCAGCAGAAAGTGGATGTACATTTCCGTGAGGGTTGTGCTGATGTTCTCTTCACTGTTCTTGATGAGAATATCCTGAAGTACTGTGGCTGTGATCCAGCAGAACACAGGAATGTGGCACATGATGTAGAGACTACGAGTCATCTTAATGTGTGAGATGATTCTGTCGGCTAGACTCTCATCTGTGATTCTCTTTCTGAAGTACTGCTCCTTCTGCTGGTCAGTGAATCCTCGCACTTCTGTGAACAAACCCACATGTTCAGGAGGGATCTGATTGGCTGCTGCTGGTCGTGAGGTCACCCAGACCAGAGCTGATGGAAGCAACTGACCTTTGACCAGACCTGTGAACAGCATATCTACAGATGATCTTTCCTCAACATCGTTCACTATTCCGCTTTCAAATTCCAAAGTCAGACGACTCTCATCAAGTCCATCAAATATAAAGGCAAGTTTACATTCCTCATATAACTTTGATTTTTCCAGGTTCTTCAACTGAGGATAAAATTTCCGCAGAAACTCATGGAGATTGAACTCTCTGTCTTTAATGCAGTTAATCTGTCTGAATGGAAGCAGGAACATACAGTGTATATCCTGATTGGCTTCTCCTTCTGCCCAGTCCAGGATGAACTTGTGCACAGAGACAGTTTTTCCAATGCCAGCGACTCCCTTGGTCAGCACAATCTTCTTCTCATTGTTTTCCCTTAATAATGTAAATATAGCATTGCATTTGATTGGTTTGTCCTGTGTTTGTTTGTTCTTGTTGAAAGCATCATCAATCTTCAGAATCTCATGTTCCTGATTGACATCTTTCATATCTCCCTCTGTGATGTAGAGTTCTGTGTAAACAGCCTGGAGATGTGCTTCATTTTCTTTCTTGCCCTCAAAAATACATTCTGCATTCTTCTTCATGTTGGATTTGTGTGTTTCCAAGAATTTTTTCAGAATCAAATCTGCTGTTTTAAAAGATGATAAAGTTAATAAAACATAGGTAAAAATCAAAAACAGATTTCTTTTTTTAAGAAACATGACAAAGCTTTTACATCAATGTGATCTCTTCAGAATTCATTCAACATACTGTAATTAAACTACTTTTGAAAGTAACACCACAGATTTTAAATTTACAAAGATGGAGCACATATAATACTTGAATAAGAGAAAATGCAAGGCACAATATGGTGGAATAGTCCTGCTTCTAAATAAAAGAGCCGGTTGTTAATTGGTAAAGTCACTGTGTCACTGCAGACACACTAAGAAGCTTTGGTTGCTATAGAAACAGTCAGCATCCTGAGATGTGCTCTTAGGACTGTGTATGTGCAATGACTGGTCTGGCCTAAAAAATAAGTGTTTTAACGCTATCTGAGCATAAGAAACATTTTATGAGACAGTTGTCAGATTTCATTGCTGATTTAAAATTTAGTCATAAGCCTGGTGAACAGTTTTGAAGAATTTGATGTTTCCTCATTCAGAGACATAAGAGCTGCAATTGCATGACTGAAATAGCTGAATGAGAGGCATTTCAAAGAAGGCCGTTGAGCGAAATGACTTGACTTAAAGGGAATTGGTAATACATTCCTGAGGTTTTCAATTTAATTCACTAAATCTGTCATGTCTCTCATGGATTTATGCATTCAAGTCAAGTTAATAAAACAGGGAAAAAGCAAAAACAGATTTCTTTTTTTTTTTTAAATAATGACAAAGCTTTTGCATCAGCCTGACCTTCAGAATTCATTCGACATTGTAATAAAACTACTTTTGAAAATAACACAATTCTTTAAATATACATAAATGGTCCACATCTAATACTTGAATAAGGGTGTTTTCACACCTGGCACGTTTCCCCCCTTAGCTCAGTTTGTTTGGGCATAAGTGAACATGGCAATCGCGCTTGGATCCGTGCCAAAACAATCGGTCCGAGATCGCCTGAATGAGGTGGTCTCGGCTCGATTGAAAACAAACTCTTGATTTGGTTTTAGTGAGAAAGCAATCGATCCAACGGACCATCGAACCAGGCTATATCACACTGTGTAATGGGTAATTACGTAAGTTCCGTGAAAAGCAGTGGGTGTGCACGTCTTCGCCATTCAAAATCAAAGCACGCCTCTCATTTTATAATGCCGTCTTAATGCTCTTCGTAGTAGGTGCATTTTAACCTACGAATCCTGGACTCCTGCTCAAAATGATAAATTAATAAATATATTGACAGCTACAAAAAAAACAACAACAAAAAAAACAATAAGCCCTCAAAGTTGTTGTCGCTCCATCCTGAGATGTGTGTGTGTGTGTGTGTGTGTGTGTGTGTGAGAGAGAGAGACAGAGAGCGAGAGAGTTTGTTTACCTCTCTTTCCAAATGAATCATTAATTGTCATTCCAGCTCTGTGGGACTTTGACTAATGAGAGGACAGTTTACTCGCACGTGACTTGTATTAACAATTTTGTTCCTTTTAGAAACTTAGCCGTGTGAAAGCGAACCACACCAACAATAAAAAGCACCATTGTAATCATTTTAATCCCTGTTTCGGAACAAAGCAATCGATCTACAGGTGTGAAAACACCCTAAGAGAAAGTGCAATGCACAATATGGTAGTGGAATAGTCCCGCTTCTGAATAAAAGAGCCAGTTGTTAATTAGTAAAGTCATCGCGTCACTGCATATAGTGATGCAATAGAATAGTTTGGGAGAATTTGATGTTTCCCCATTCAGAGACACAGGAGCTGCATTTGCATGATTGAAATAGCTGAAAGAGACACATTTCAAAGAAGGCCGCCGAGTGAATTGGTAATACAGTCCTGAGGTTTTCAATTTAATTCACTAAATTTGTCATGTCTCTTATTGAATTAAGCCTTTAAATCAAGTCATCTTTTTTCAATGTCTCATTTGTAAACTCAGTAAAGAGGACAGGGCTTCAGGACCAGCTGGCAGTGAATGCACTGTTTCTGTGTATATAAGGTATACTGGCGTAGTCATTGCTAGTCACATACAGTGGATGGCTGAAGTTTTGAGATGGTCCTCACTGCAGAACACAAGATCCAGGGGGTGTGGTTGGATCTAGATCCAACTCCTCCCACCTTACATATACCTAAACCTACCCGTCTCCACCCCCTGATCTGTAAACCCACCCATCCCCACCCCTAAACCTACCATCTCCATCCCCTGGATGTGGATCCAACCCCGCCCCCTGGATCTTTGTTCTGCAGTGAGGGGCTACTGGAAGTTTTTGGCTGTTGAGGAGGTCAGTGGTGCTGTCTGGTTAAATTTGGTGATACAGTACATCACCTCTCACATTAAATCTCTGTTCTAATATTAATAATGCTCCAAACCATGATCTGTCCACCATTTTGAACAATGCCACTAACATTGATATTCTTACTTTAACTGTGATTTATACAATACAAATGATAAAAATAAAAAAACACAGTTTGGAATATGACTGATAAGACTGCACCTTGTTTTTCAGTGTGTTTGTCTGCTGTCTCTGTCCCTGTGTTTTCTTGTGAGAAAAAGGACAGAAGTAAAAAATGTGAGACAAAATATACAGATACATGAAAGTAAATACTGTAGTATTTCTGCATTATGAACAATTTGACCATAAATTCCTCTGGTCTGAAAGCCCCTATAAAGAACATGCATGAGTGAAGAAATAGTAACAATATGACAAATTTCCATGGCATCCAAGGTTATTTTCGTAAACAAAAACTAAACTAAAATGAAATCGACTGCTCAAAAAACATTTTCATAAACTTAAAAAAAAAATCAAAATAAATGAAAAACTAAAATGAAACGAAACTAACAACAGTTGCTGAAAAATTAACTTAAAAAAAAACAATCATTTTCGTAATAATTACATTCTCACCCTGTGGCGGAAAAATATACGAGCTGTGTGGCGGTTTGGGGAAATACCTGTAATGGTGCATCATAGACGTACCGTGTCCTGCAGTGGTGCCGATGATGGTCACTGGGCCTGTGATGGTGTTTCCAGTGAGTACAGGAGCATTTACAGTTCCTCCCGTCTGAGCATTCAGATCAACACTGACTCCAGTGTGAACACCACTGCGCATCTGGACTGGAATACAAACACAGAGATTCATTACATTTAATTCACTAAATTTGTCATGTCTCTTATTGAATTAAGCATTCAAATCAAGTCATCCAGGTATATGTACTTTTTTCAATGTGTAATTTGTAAACTCAGTACAGAAATCAGGGCTTCGGGTACAGCTGTGATGGTGCATCATAGACGTGAGGTTATCTGATGGAGAGACGCAAAGCAGTATAAAGCAGAGTCCTGCACGGGTCCTGTTTAGTAAACCTGCACCAACAGTAGACTGCTTAACAGACCACTGACCTGTTATCTGACTGTCACGCTTCATGGGTCCTAACACTTTGGTCTTTATCATCTTAGTCCATTATTATGGCTCATTAAGCATTTTGCTGTATTGGGAGTACAAGTCAAAATGTGCTTGTTGTGTTCATGTCCATCTCCTTGCCTTGTAGTACATTAAATTAATAAACTATAAATCGAATTTGATCTTTTAATAGCATTATCTTAATACATTAAGCCATATTAAGCGTTTATGGTTTTCTACGGGAGGAAAACGCTTAACGAGAGACTTTGCGCATTGCGTTCATATTCTGCTGTTCTGTGGCCACGGATTTGCGGGTCTTGTCTTTTTCTCCAACAGATGACTTACAGGACCCTGTACATTATTTTACTAAATTAGTTTTAATAGTTTAACCACCACAGCTTCTTGTCTCCATTGGCAACACACACGATTCGTGTCGACTGCAAGTGACGTTGCAGGTACCAGAGTGCAAGTGAGGATTGCAAGCAACATTTGTAATTTAGTTTCTTTTTTCTTGTCTTCACCACTTGGCTACTGTTGTAAAATGTTGAGAGATTTGATTTCAAAATTGATTTGAAAAATAAATAAATAAAATAAAAAAGAATGCAAGTGACGTCACTTGCAGAAGAGCAGGTGTCTAAGAGCACAAGAGCATGTCTGCAGTCAGACTCTTCTCAGTGAATCTGATAAATCTGTTCTGTTACTGAATGATTCACAGTGAAGCTACTGTTGTAGGGAAGCTTTGGGACAAACTACTTCATTATAATCAGATCTTTATTGAACTGCTCTGTGCGTTCCATCACCGTTTAAACAGTCCTGTCAATCATCTTGTCACAGTTAACATCATTCACATTTATTTTTAATTTCCTAACATATTGTACAGAAATGAAGAGACATGTTAGTCTGATACTAGTGGGTTTTTCATATCAAGAACTTTCCTTCACAATATTGTTGCAGATGAAATATAATGTGGAAAACTTTATATATATATATATATATTATTGACTATTAATCACACAAACCCCTTAATCTAAACCTCTCTTAACCATCGGTCTTGCACATACACCATGTTTGTAGTTTTTAACACTTTATTCATGTTTGTAGTTCTAAACAAATAGAACTGGGACTCAGTTGAGAGTTCAAAAGAAAAAGAAAAGTCATAAGGAAATAATTGGGGGGCTGTGGTGGTGCTGTGAAAGAGGACAGTGCAAGTCAAACACTGCTAAACAGTTACACATTACAGTCACAGTGAGTTAAACATTACCTTTCTTGTGTTCGTTCTCCAGCCGTTCAGCCTGATGATTCTGGTTCATCTTCCTCAGGATGTCCACAGTGATCTTCACTGCTTCTTCTTCTGGTGTAAAACATGTTTTATGTTAAAGGGGTCATCGGATGCTAAATTCACTTTACACGTTGTTTGAACATAAATGTGTGTTGGAAGTGTGTGTACACATCCATCCTATAATGATAAAAATCCACCACGTGTTTTTTTTTTTAAATCCCTCTTTTAAAATCCAAGTAATGTATGATGTGTGTCAGGATTGTGTGAAGATATTACAACTAGTGTGACATCATCAGGTCACATGACCAGGGAGTTTAATAGGTTTGTTTGACGGAAAAAAATCATTAAAAATACAGTAATTGTTATTTTCGCAATCCGAATCATGTATGATGGAAAGGAAATGCTTGTGACCAGCAGCTTTATTACATTTTTAACACAAATAAACAATCTGCCTTACAATTACAATTATTTTCAGGACATAGGAAATTTGAGTACATATGATGTTACACAACCAAATAAAAGACTTTGGTGGCATTGTGGTAGAGTGTTTGCCAGCGATCAGGAGACGTCACAAGAACCTGAGTTTGATTCCTAGAATTTATTTCCTTTCTCTCACAAATTTTCCTATTTACTCTGTCCTATAACATAAATCAGGGATGGGCAACTTCGGTCCTGGAGGGCCACTGTCCTGCAGAGTTTAGCTCCAACCCTAATCAAACACACCTGAACCAGTTAATCAAGCTCTTCAAGATCATTAGAAAACTACAAGCAGGTGTGTTTGATTAGGGTTGGAGCTAAACTCTGCAGGACAGTGGCCCTCCCGGACCGAAGTTGCCTACCCCTGACAAATGTTGGCAAATAAAAAATATGTTCATAAACAAAGCTATGTAAGGTGTGACACATGTGAATTTATTGCTGATGGTCTTGTAGTTGGTTAAGAAGCTAAATATACAGGTATATGAATACATTTTAAAAATCGTAGTGTAAGCTTATGTGGTTTTGTACCAAATCAGATTTGGTTTGGTTGTTTAATACTACATTTGCATAACGCTGATGTGTTTTAGAGCCGGAGAGACATGTTTTTTGCTTTTGTTTTTTATCTATTCACACTTTAGAGATGCTCCCTAAATTTCCAAGCCAAATGTCAAACCAATGTCTGATATAAAACCAACTTTCCGGCGATCAACACTGACTATTGCTGCAACCCTAGCTAACGTCGGCAGCTTCGTGTCATCTACACACTCATTACATACTGAGGAGTGAGGCACTGATAAATAACGGTCATAGCAACACTGTAAAGTGATGGCGCTATGGAGCCTTGTGCATTTTAAAAATATTTTAATAGGTTTAACAGATTGTCAGCTCAGAATATACGCTAATTTGACTAGAAACACTGGAGACCGGGAAACTTGGGTAAAGTTGGTTTTATATTGGCACATTCAGAACATTCACACATTTCCGCGTTCAATAACTTTATAATTATATGTGCAATAAAGTTATTTTTTGCAAATTCTAATCAGCAACATCATTGTCAACCTGGTAATTTTTTTTCACAATCGATCAAATTGGGCAAGTATTGTTTTAATGTCATATTTACTTGTGAATGTCCGCTGAATGTCCATGTAGTGTGTTTAACAGAGTAATTGACCGTTCGCAAAGAGCTTGATTGACAGGCGATCTGACCAATCAGAACGCAGAGATTATGTGCCGCCGCTGCTATCCGCCATTTTGCCCGACAGCTACGGCCTGTCTCCATAGAAGCACATGTTAAAACGGGGTAAAAAAAGACTGAATTGAAACTTTTTCAATATAACTAAATATAAATATGTGCGGAGGGTTAAGCTGTGCTGTTATTGGCTGTCACGGTAATGGTAATAAGCTGAGGTATTCCTTTAAATACTTGTTTTGGTACCAGAAATCGGTCATGTCCGGTGTAGCAGTCGATTCCGTTCCCCTCTGGAATTCCTGTTCCCCCTTGACGAAGCGTGTCTGCTTAGCGGGTTGCCAGGTCTGCTTAATAAACACGACCAAATTGTTCATCAAACATTGGCCCAAAATAGCCCAATTCCGCGGAAAATAGACTGTGGATTTGGCAACACTGCAGCATGAAAATACACCAAAACACAACTGGATGTACGGAAAGCGAAAGGGGACAAAAGTGTTGGCGCAACTTTCAAATGTCTTGCTACAATGCAGCATAATAAAATTATTCTCACGATCCCGTTAATGTTCTGTGGTTTTTATTATTCTTGCAATTGTTCCTTTGTTTTTGTCTAATGTCTGAGTTTATGCAGTTGAATTTTGCATATACAATTTAGCCTAAACTGTCGGTGCAAACATCTAAACTTGATGCCTCATATCTATATATAATACATTATAATATTTAATTTATCAGTCCTCTAAATGATAATTTAATGGCATATTTTGAATTTGAACACTTAACAAAATTGTCACAAGAAGGTCTCAATACAAGATGCAAGGGTAAATAGGCTACACAGCTATTATAGTAACTAGACACATAGCCTAATTTAATAGGACACTAATGAAATCAATTAAAGAAGTTAATCAAGAGCTATAAATTGGGGATATGACCATGCCACACTGTCACTTGAATTTCTATTCTTGCTGGCATTTTCTTACAATCCAAACAATGGATCCAAAAATGTATGAGGAAATTTTCAATTATAAAACTCAAGGAATTTACCCATTTGACATTAAAAAAGAGCAAAAATATGTCATTCGCAGACGTTCTAACAACTTCCAAGTTGATGGTAAGCAAACTACTCTAAGTGATATCCATATACTGACAGTGAGATATAGATCTATACCAAGACTTGATACAAAGTTAATACTTGTCAATAAACTATACTAAATTGACTTTACAACAATTACAATGTTAAAAATTACCTGTTCTTTAATATCATTTTAAATGGGCCTATTTCTTGCATTGGGCCTTCAGAACATCTTTAATAGTTATTATTAATCTTTAATAGTTAGTTTAATTATTATTATAGATGTTGCTAACAATAATGCTGTTTTAATAGATGGCAAACTTTACCACATTTCCTTAAAAAACAATGTGGAGTTGAGAAGAAAAGTGGTTGTTGGGCAAAAAGAGGCCAACCAAATCTTTTTAGAATTACATGCCAGCCCCTATGGAGCACACTGCGGAACAGAAAGGACAAAGCTTGCCATTTCAGCCCGATTTTACTGGCCTGGAATGGGGGTGGACATTGATAAATGGGTAAATATAAAATTATTCCTTTCAACTTTTCCATGGGATACAAATGGATTATGTTTTCGAATTGCATTTCTCATGTGCTTCTTTCTGAATATCAGGTTTTGCAGTGTGCCCAGTGCCAGTTTAGTAGGCCGTCCATCAAACAGGAGCCCAAGTACATCCCAATATGTGTATGTAAGCTTGTTCACAGGCATTCAAAGAGAATGTGTCACAGAATATGGTCACAGAATTTAAATGTATTTGTTGTGCTCTTTTAACTTTAAGGTGGACAAGCTACTGGAACTGCTAGGTATGGACCTAGTGGGTAAAGTCACCAGGACCAACAAAGGCAACGAGTACATTTGTGTCCTGGTTGACTATTACACAAAATGGACAGAGGCCTATGCCATTCCCAATAAATCTGCTGCAGTTGTCTCTCGCTGCATCATCAATTTCTTTTACAGGTTTGGAGCACCAAAGAGGATACTCACTGACCAAGGCACTGAGTTTGTGAACCAGGTTTGTAGCTTGCTGAATGAACCAAATTTTGTATGCATGGTAAAATTGTGTACATAAAATATGCATTGAACCTTAAATGTTTTGTGCAAATCAGAATCCTACAAACCTTATGCATGTTTTTCAAACAGATCAATAGAGAACTCTGTGCCTTCCTCAGTGTGGAAAGAAGCCTCTGTGCCACATATCATCCACAAACTAACGGGCTCGTGGAAAAACTAAATGGAACCATTCAGAGGTGAACCTTTATTAACAGGTGGCTTTGTGGGAATACTATATTCAAGGTAATATTGGTTGGCTTTCCAATTGGTTATACTGATAACTTTCCACTCCTCTTGGTTCTGACTCTAGAGCCTTGTGTAAACTCGTGGATGCACGACCTGAAAAATGGGATGAGTACCTAGATGCAGTAATGTTTGGTCTAAGAACCAAGACTCAGCTGACAACTAGGTTCTCCCCATTTTTCTTAATGTTTGGCATGGAGGCACGATATCCTTGTGAGGTGCCTGAGACGTTTGAGGTATGAAATAATGTACATTCTTCAATAAAAATGAATGTTTCAATTACAAATTGATTACATAATTTCAATGTTCTATATTTCCCAAAAGGTCAACAGCACAGTGGAGTCCGTGATAGCAGAGGACACTGTGTCAGGGGCCATTTCTCTCAAGGAGAAAATGGACCACATAGTAAAAGAGAACATGAAAAAAAAAACAGGAGCGGAGACAGAGGGTGGCAAATCAGGCACCGTTCTCTGTAGGCCAAAAGGTCCTACGGAAAAACATAAGGACCCAGCAGAGGAAGGGGGGCAAGCTTGAGCGCAGCTGGTTGGGACCATATGAAATTATACATCTAAAAGACAAGAGCGCAGATCTGAGGGATGAGAAGGGTTTCATATACCCCAAAATCAGTACAGACCACCTTAAATCCTTTAAAGAAAACACACCCCGGTTACCCCACAGACTTATTCTACATGAACCCCAACTTAAAAGACCACATCAAGAAACTGGACAACACCCTTCACCTACACCTGTAGACCTCACCATCACTAAAGAAAAGCAGCCCCCACCATCACCTCCATCCTCACCAACGGCACCAAAGCTTCCTCCCCATGTCTCCCCCAAATCATCCTCTTCCCTGTCTCCACTGGATTTATCAATGCCACTTTCCTCTCCTGTGTCCCACACTACTACAGTGGCAACAGTTATACAAGCTGACACCAAGGATGCAGTACATAGCTGTAAGTGCTGATGAAAAATCACATGTTGTAATCGATCAATGTTTGTCTGAATTATAATATATCAGGTGGTGTGTGCTTTGTTTTTCTGTAGGTATCAAAAGTGCCTGGGCTGGAAATGACAGTCATGTACTGCTGTCCAAAGTGGGACCCTATAAGTTATTTTACCAAGATATTTTACAGATCGGCCCTGGGAAGGAGTTGGAGAGTGAGGTATATGTTTTATTGATGTGTATTTTTTTTTTTTTTGGTGTGTCAGATAAGGCTTTCATGTAATGTATTAATAATTTGAATTAAGGTTTCATTTTCCAATGTTTGCCAAGGTAATAAATGCATATCTGAGACTGAAAGTGAAGCAGCACAACTTGACTTCACCAGAGAAAGCATTCCATATGGACACATTTGCTATGACAGCCACGTGGAATGGAAAATATCGGGGACTCAAGGTCTGTTGTATTAATGCTTTTATTTATTAATGTTTATATTCATTTTTTTCTAGCCATGTGTAAAAAAATTATAAAAAACTATGAGGTCATAGTGGGCATTGTAAATGAGTGTCACCATTGGTTTTTAGTTGTAAGTGTTTGTGATGGAGAACAGTTTCTTTTGAGCTGTCCCTTATCCCCTTAAAATGTTTATTTTTGCACTAATATTCCCTTATTGTGATGTCTGGGAATTTTGCATGTTACCTAGGCTTTATACCCATCCAAAAAAAAAAACATTCTGCTTGACCCACTTGGAGAGTCTGACATCAAGAAGAAAAGGTGTTTGGAAACAACAAGGTATTTAATTCGCCAATCCGATGTAGTGTTTTTGGGAAGTTGTGTATGATTGAAAGAAGGGAACAATCTGTTTGTAGAGCAATGATGAGAATAAAGGGAATTCCAGTTTCACACTGGGTGTGTGAAAGTCCGTCTCATCCACGTCAGATGGATGCTACGTCATGTGGTGTGTTTGCTTTGAAGGTGTGTGACATGGCACATATGAAATGTTCATTGAAATAGGAGGATGTTTTTAATAAAAAAAATTTCTTTTTTTTTTCAGTTTGCAGAACATATTCTGCAAAATACCAACATTGACTTCTCCAATGCACCACAAGACGTAGCACAACTCAGACTGGAGATCAACACTGCTTGACCAATCTGGTATTTTTTATTTTTAACCATTAATGTTATTGACATGCCTTTTGATGTGCATCACTTTCATTAGTGTTTTGAAAATTTGACCTAAAAAAATCATACCCTCTCCATTGTACTGTACCTCCTAGATGACCTAAGTGACCTGTGTCACTTTTGTGGGGAAGCAGAAACATTTGATGATTCGGATGCAGATGATCTCTGGGTAACCTTTTATTTTTATTTACTTATTTATTAAATTGGTGTGGAATATTAATGAATAAACTAGCACAATTGCTGACAATGTTGCTAACATTTTTTTTATTATTATTTTTACAGATTTCCTGTGATGACTGTGGGCGATGGTTCCATATGGGTTGTGTTAATAATCCATCCACAGAAAAAGAATACAAATGCTTTTCTTGCAATAAATCAAACTGAATTTTAAAGCCATTGTTTTTGTAGTCTTTTTCTTTTTTTTGTAAATTGTTACACCTTCTGCAAAATTTGTCTCTTTGTTTATTTCACTCAAAATTAAGTGACATTTAAAAACAGACAGACATTGTGTTTCAAATAGGCTTGTGCTAGACACTTCTGCATAATAACCAAAGCCTCAAAGATTACGCTTAAATCGGTTGTAAATTGGGGAAAAACCTTGCTTCTTAAATCCATTTCCAAGTTTCGGAGAAAACACGATACTTTTTGAACTACTTTGCTTCCCGTGCATCCAGTTGTGCTTCATGAGTACGTTCGTTCTGACAGTACGTATGGTAACTAGGCAACTACGCAAGACATGTAGTATGATTGCGTAAAGGGGAACAGACATTCCGAGGGGAACATAATCGACTGTTACACCGGCGCTGTATGCATGGCTTGCAGCGCTAAAGTTAAATACGGAGTGTTAAATAATAAGATAATATGTTAAAACCTGTGCTTCTATCATTCTGTGGACACAATTCCATGAACTTCGCCCCGATCGGGAGTTTTATATACACATGTGCGCTCATCTGTTTTCAATGCAGCTCTCCTCGGGTCGCTTCATGTCATCTTCCCGCTCATTAAACTATGACAGATACTTTACTGCAGAAAGACGGTCACTGCGACACTCTAAAGTGATGAAACTATGGCGCCATGTGCTTTTTAAACCATTTTCATAGGTTTCACGTTATATTGTTGGCTCGGAAAATATGTAAATACGCATGCCCAGTAGCCGCAGCTGTATCCCTTCTAGCCTCAACCACAAATCAGACAGAAGAGCACATTAACTTCTGTGGACTTAAACTTTAACTTGCGAACGGTCAATTGAATGCAGAAGTCCGAGTGTGCCAATATAAAACCAACTTTACCCAAGTAACAGGAATGCAAAGCATCTTTCCGGTTACGAGTCAGGCATGACTTCAGTGTTCAGGAAAAACGTCTAATCTATTTGCTAACATTAACACTAACAGTTTATTGTGGATTGTGCACTTTTGAGACAACCATCAAAATGACTTCAGCACAGCATTAAAGAAGCAGGAACAGATCAATGGCATCAAAACAACGAAAGAAAGATGAAACACTCACCTCAAATAGTACTTGTAGATCTTCTTCTTCCGTGTTGAACAGATCTGAGCTCTTTCACGTCTAGCAGGATGGACGGTGGCCGAGAGGGCTCAGCTCAACGCGCTGCTGCACATGAACAACATCATCAATTTGACAACGCACGCGCTGCAAATGTTCCACTGATTCGTCTTCGATAAGTTCTGCGCAGTTGTCGCAGATAACTTCTTCCTCATAGGCTGAGGAAGTGGTGACGTCATCACCATGACTGCGCATGTGCAGCCGTGAGCGCGCATCGGGTGTTTCTCAAACAGAAGGCCTTTTTCCCCCTTTCTTTTCATTATTAAATTATTATCAGAACAAATACACAACAGTATACGGAAACATAAAGAAAAATACACTGACCATCCATTCGTTAATCAAAACCCATATATTAATGACATTTTTTATTCTCCTAACTAATGCTATATATATATATATATATATTAATTATTGTTTTTGGTGTCATTTCATTGGAATAATATACGCGTTATATACATATTAGGGCTGTCAGTGGATTACATTTTTTAATCTAATTAATTACATGATGTTTCGATTAATTAATCTAATTAAGCGCAATTAATCGCAAAATAAATTTGACTGTGAAAATACCCACAAAAGATTATTTAAACAGCTATCTTTGTGTTAATTGAGAACGTATCAAGTAAACATTACAAATTGTAGCTTTAGAAATATTTTATTTGATTCAACATACAATTTATTACACATAAACATTTAGGCTACAACGGACTATGGAACATAAAAAGAAGATAATTTGAGAAACATCTCAGTATTTTTAATTCATACAATGAAAGTTATTGGTAACCAAAACAGCTTTGTTACCAACAGTCTTCAAAATACCTTTATGTTGCACAGAAGAAAGTAAGTCATTCAGGTTTGAGTAAATGATGACAGAATTTCCAATCCACGTACCCTCGGTTTTTTTAAACCGTACCCTCGGTTTTTGAATCCGTACCCACAAATTCATAATCCGGGCGCACGCTTTCACAATCCGTTCCCGCGGGTTTGTAAACTCATGTATTTGTGGCCCCGCCCCCACCGGCAGATTCAACCCGGCCAATTAGGTGCGGGATGCACTATTGTGTTTATTAAACATTATTTTTCATAGTGAGACCATGATCCGCACTCACAAAAGTCTTCTTTTTAGCGTGTATTGTACATTAATCACCAATATGATAAAACACTGCCGCCTGTGTTCTATCTTACAGCCTAGAATAAACGCTAAAAAGAAGAATAGAAAATTTCCTGACTTTTCTAAAAAAAAACTATAGAGTTTCAAGAGGAGAAGGTAAAAAGCAACAAAAAACAAATAATGTAGGCCTACCGGTTATGTTGTCATTCCGTTGCTCTCTATCTGAATGCAATGTTATAATAGGCCTAGTTATTTAACAATAATATTAACAGTGACACATGCATCTATCTCTGGGGGGAAAAGCTTAGTATAATAAAATCACCAAAATAAGTCTTCATGTTAAGAAAGAATATGCCTAGTACACACACATTTCCAAAACTGTAAAAGGTTATTTAAAAAGAAAGCATTCATGAATTATTTTATGATAAACATTTTACTGTCTTAAGTGCACTCATTTATTTAGCCTATAAATAATAATAGGCTAATAACTTATAATAGGCTAATAATAGGCTAATAATAATAATAATAATTTTTATTATTATTGTTATTAATTTTATACATTTAGATTACTTATGCATTTAGAAGATACGACAGAGTTTTAGTGCCTCATTAAAAAAATCCAAGATTACGACATTAAAGTCGTAATATTTCGAGAATAAAGTCGAAATTACGAGAATAAACTCGTAGTAATATGAGATTAAAGTCGTAATATTTCGAGAATAAAGTCGAAATTACGAGAATAAACTCGTAGTAATATGAGATGAAACTCGTAATATTTTGAGAAAAATCACACAATTGCTAGAAACAATGGATGTGGAGGATTTGGTTAAATCCTACTTTAGATTAGGATTTAGCAATAAGGAAATTCTTTGTCTTTTGGCGCATCAGCACGGAGTTATAATTAGTAAAAGGACACTGCAGCGGTTATGGAGGAAACTCAATTTATTCAGAAGAAAAAATCAGACAGACATTGAGGAAATTGCCTCTTTTGTACAGTCTGAAATGGCGACCAGTGGTCGACTCCAAGGATATCGATGGTTACATCTGCATGCTATTCGAAGAGGATATGTTGTTTCTCAAGAGACTATGAGGATGATGATTAAAGAAATCGACCCTGAAGGAGTTGAACATCGGCCGCTCGACGTCGCCAGTACTTCAGCCGGGGTCCCAACGCGTTGTGGCATATGGATTCATATGATAAGCTTAAGCCGTACGGCATTGCAATTAATGGTTGCATTGATGGCTTCAGTCGGTTTGTGTTGTGGATGGAAGCGTACAATACAAACAGTGACCCCAAAGTAATTGCAGACTGCTACATTTCTACTGTAACCCGCATTGGGGGTTGTCCCGAGCGACTACCCAGGAACAGAAAACGGACACGTCAAAGACATGCAGGTTTTCCTGCGCAGAAACCACACGGACAGTTACGCAGGAGAGAAAAGTTTTATGTATGGATGCAGCACGGCAAATCAACGCATAGAGGCATGGTGGGGTATCCTGCGTAAACAAAGTGGACAACTTTGGATGGACATCTTTCAGACCCTCAAAGATGATGGGCATTTCTCTGGTGATTTCTTGGACAAAAATCTTATACAGTTCTGCTTCTTGAACCTTGTCCAGGTATGTAACAATTTATTAGGTATTTATTACGATTAAGTCTAAAGGCTAATCATACAGTAATATCCACTTTGAACTGAAGTTCAAATAATAGATAAACAGCTGGATTTAACTATTATGTGAAGTTCAAAGTGTTGTTTATGCAAGGATGTATTTTGTGCATATAAGTTGTGCAGTAAATAGTTATAGATAAAATGGTGAATGTTAACAATTACATATTTTAGTGTCAAAATTCATGAACAATAACACATCTTTTTTTTGGGGGGGGGGGGGATTTTATATGTATGATGGTGGTTCTGCAGCTCAGTCTACATCCAGTTTTAATAATGAATGTCTTTATTTGTCATGCAGAATGAGCTAGATGAAGCTGTGAGAACATGGAACACCCACCAAATAAGACCACGACCAGGCCAGGGACTGCCCGCAGTTCGCCCAGTTCTGATGTTCTCTTTGCCAGAAATTCATGGTGCAACAGAAGACAAACTGAAATCTGTTCTTCCTGAAGAAGTGGCTGCTTGCAAAGAGGAGTGCTCCCCAAAGGGGCAGTACCCCTGTGACAAGACTGTATTTGAGCTCTGTGTATTTCTTATGGAAGAAAAAGGATTTTTCCCTTGGACCCCTACCATGCAGCTGAACTGTACACTCTGTGTATGAGATACTAGAGAATATCTATAAAGAAAAAATTTACATGTTTGTATTTTAATGAAAGCATTATTAAATTTGAACTCAGATCTATATTAGACTAGAGACCGTATTACAATAGTATTTGTATTACAGTGTTATGCTAATATATTTTATTATTTTGAGCTGTGTAAGTGTAATACACATTTTTAATGAACAGTTGTGGTGTATGCTTATACAAACAAGACATTACAGTACACCAATAACTAACCATAATCAACGTAATACATGCAAAATATTTAATACATTTTTAAAACATCATGAAAACATCTATGAGCAACAAGTATATGCAACTCTCACAGTGACTGCATGAATCATTTCAAAAACTTGCTAAGAACACTCTGATGTGCCTTTTGAAGTGTTATTTACCTGAACTATACTTGAACATTTTTATAACATTTAATATGAGCATATGAATCAATATGTAAACAAAACATGGAAACTAAACAATGTATTTTCACAGAGAATATGTAAACCCTCGAACAGTTGTTTTTACATTACATGCTGTGACACTCCTAAGCTTGATCTCAAATAACTTTTCAAGTATACCATTTCAGTTATAAACCTGGTTTTCTTCAGAATTCTACATTCCATGAGTATAGCAATATAAATCAGTATTGAACCATAACGTAAACACAACATAAAAATGTATTTAAACATTTAACCAGAAAATACATGCAAAACCTCCAGCAGTTCTTGATATCAAATAACTTTTCAAGTATAAACCTGGTTTTCTTACATTCAGTGAGTATAGATATAAATCAGTATTTAAACATAATGAAAACACAACATAAAATGTATTCACACAGAGAATGTGCAAAACCTCAGGAGCTGTAATGTTCGTATGCTTGACCTTAAATTTGATACCATTTTTTTTTCACAAATTCAATGGGTATAGAATTTTTAATCGATATGTAAACCTAAGATGTAAACACAACACATACAGTGTATTTCCAGTTACCATATGCAAAGCTTCAGTGTAATACATTTAACGTTGTTATGTTTTTAAGTATGAACCTGCTATTTCTTCAGAATTCTACATTTACGGACATTGAAGGTGTGTGTGTGTGTGTGTGTGTGTGTGTGTGTGTGTGTGTATCTGTGTCTGTGTCTGTGTGTGATGTGTGTGTTTAGAAAAATGTCCAGCTACACAATGTCCATGACCCAGATGTTGCTTTCCAGAACACAGTTAAATTCAGCACGGAACTGTGGGAAATTATCATAGGAGTCGGAGAGTTCTAGGACCATTCCACAGGTATGTCCAATTGGCCTTCTAGTGAAATCTGTCTGGAAGGTGAACTCTACATGAATAGCCTCTGTAACCTCCAAATCGGAACCGGTACAGAATCTCAAAAATTTGTCTTCGTCAATTTACCTGATGTACCTTTTCAAGTGATTGGCAACCTCTGTTTGATTTTCTGACATTTCTGGTGGGAACTTCAGCAGCCCAGTCGCCTTTTTTTGGTGTAGGCTTTAAGTCTTTGTATAGCTGTTGAATTTCTTCACAGCTTAGAGAGATCAGGCCTTTTGTGACCTCCCTCCAGCAGTCAATAACGAACATTGGTTTATGAATGAGTTCCTTGTGAGCATTTTCGTCAATTATTCCTGGTAGAGAGGAAGCAGTGACCCTCCTCCTGCACTCATAAGTGTTCATGATGTCCAGAAGCTCATCGAGGTCGACAGAGGAAAAGTCGTTGAGTGCTTGATTGAGAACATCTCACTCCTGGCAGCTGACAAACTTCATGAATGTTGCCTTTAGGTCTCTATATACAGCCCCAAAGAGCATCTCCTCAAGCAATGGTGAAGCAAGCTTGATGGGCATGTATTTGCAGTCTTTAAACCCTTTAAGAAGGACTCGCCCCACAGCTTTCCACTTGTCACTGTTGAAGTCATGCCTGAGGAAGGGCACTTTTACAGATGTTCCGACAGTGCAATGTTCATAGAAATCAGACCAGAAGTTACTGTACACATCACGAAGGACGCCTGGCCCACTACCTGCTTCCTCTGAGTTGTTGGGAAGTATATGTCTTACTGTCAAGGACTGGGTGACAATTTCGTGGTCAGAAAATGCCTCAATCATGTTATTGAAGCTATGTGAGTAGTGTATGGTCAAATTCCTGTTCGGTAAATCATTAGGAACATTTTGTGGTGAGTTACAAGGGTCATGGATCACTGTGTCATTGAGAGAATCTTCCTCAATAGGCTGTGTGGACCAAATGTGATCTCTGGGTCACTTCTGACATTGAGCACCATGCCTGCAAGATGGTCTTGTGAGGAATGTAGGCTTACGTCTTCATCAGAAATAAAAAAAAACATCAGGAAGGGTGTACTGAGGCTCATATATCTCTAGTTGCTTATTTTCATTCTGAGAACAGTCATCAACTTTTGTTGAATCTGAATCGGAGATGTCACTAGCCTGGTCAGATTCATCACTAGACTCCTCAGTCAAGCTCATTTTTGGACGAGTTGCTACATAGAAACACAAAATGGGGAGTTTGACAATGTTGTAAATCATTCCGACTGAGACATCCTTAGGGAGTGGATTTTGCTTGAAATCCCAAACTTCAAATTCAAAATCAGACTCTTCGCCTTTGGTGGAGTTTCCATTCGGAAAGAATAATGCCTTTCCTTCTTTTAGTATATCATCATATCTTGCCTCAGCATTTATCTGTAGTTTTCTGTTCCCCCCACCTTGCCTTGCTCAAACCTGTTTTATTACACCATTTTCATCGTGAAGCCACCCAATTTCAATATTTCATTTGCATGATTTTGTTTTGCAGCTTGCTTTTTTGTTTGATGTTTGTGGCTGTTCATTTTGTCATGCTTTGCGATTACTATGGTAATGTCCGCCTCGAGTCCATGACACAAGCACTGCCTTGACTGTATAAAACGCATCCAAACTGAGAGAAAGCGATTGCCGCGCTGTGTTTTCACCGCTTGCCGTGTTCTGTGTAAAAGTAGAACTGGGATTGCGTTGCTCATCTGAAGCGCGTGCGCGCTGGTGCGGCTCGTCAGTGTTAAGTGTAAACATCATTTAAATCACTATATCATATTGATTTTAGAGTAGTATGAGGTTTCAAAGCATTTTAGATTGTTTCTTCTTATTGTGTACGTTCATAGAGGGAGAGACGGGACATACAGTAGTGTGCGGTGGCTCGTATGTGCAAAAGATCCAACAAATAAACACATTGAAAACACAGATGGACAAAAATAAAGTTTATAGAGTTTCAATGACGATTGCAAAGAACATGCCTGCGTCCCAATGTGCACACTGTCCATGCTAAATTCTATGTGATATTAGTCATTTTTAATAGGCCTAATATTTAGGGCAGATAGGGTGGATAGTGTGCACATTGGGACGCAGGGCATGTTTCCTCAAATCCAGCACTGGAGGGTCATTGTTCTGCAGAATTTAGCTCCAACCCTGATAAAAACTCAACTGCCTGATGCTGTCTAGTGACTCTGAAAACCTTGATTAGCTTGTTGTTTGTAAACTATTGGCATAAACAAGATTACATCTTTAATATGAATGAATATGAACATGAATATGAATTAATAAATTGTATACATATAAGTTGCATATTTTTGTTTTTTGTTGAATTGTAAATACTTATTTTATTTTCATTATTAAGAGGTTTGCACAAGAGTTAACTGTAAACTGCAAACATTCAACTATGCTAAAATTAAATGTCTTGGTTTGGTTTACACTGGAAGTGTTCCATTAACTCTGTTAAACTATGATTACCAAAACTAAAACTGAAATATATAAAAACTAAAAAGAAATGTGTTCACAAAATAAAAACTAAACTAAAACTAACAAAACCATTAATGAAACTAACTAAAACTAAACTGAAATTATAGGAAATTTGAAAACGATATTAAAAAAAAACTAATTTAAAAATTCAAAACTATAATATCCTTGCTTCATTGATGTAATTTCTTCCTCAGGGATGCCTCGATTTCTTAGGAAATTGAAAATATAAACCATTTCGACTTTATTCTCGTAACATTTCGACTTTATTCTCGAAACATTTCGACTTTATTCTCGTAATATTTCGACTTTATTCTCGTAACATTTCGACTTTATTTCTCGTAACATTTCGACTTTATTTCTCGTAACATTTCGACTTTATTCTCGTAATATTTCGACTTTATTTCTCGTAACATTTCGACTTTATTCTCGTAATATTTCGACTTTATTCTCGTAACATTTCGACTTTATTCTCGTAATATTTCGACTTTATTCTCATAATATTTCGACTTTATTCTCGTAACATTTCGACTTTATTCTCGTAACATTTCGACTTTATTTCTCGTAACATTTCGACTTTATTTCTCGTAACATTTCGACTTTATTCTCGTAATATTTCGACTTTATTTCTCGTAACATTTCGACTTTATTCTCGTAATATTTCGACTTTATTCTCGTAACATTTCGACTTTATTCTCGTAATATTTCGACTTTATTCTCATAATATTTCGACTTTATTCTCGTAACATTTCGACTTTATTTCTCGTAACATTTCGACTTTATTTCTCGTAACATTTCGACTTTATTCTCGTAATATTTCGACTTTATTCTCGTAATATTTCGACTTTATTCTCGTAACATTTCGACTTTATTCTCGTAATATTTCGACTTTATTCTCGTAACATTTCGACTTTATTAAGACAATTTGCTGTAGGCCTATTCCACATAATATGCAATAAAACAATAATAGGCTACAATATGATTCGTTAACACGTGAGCTTGCTGTTCTTCTAAAATGAATCCGTGAATTTACAAACCCGCGGGAACGGATTGTGAAAGCGTGCGCACGGATTATGAATTTGTGGGTACGGATTCAAAAACCGAGGGTATGGTTTAAAAAAATCTGAGCGCACGGATTGGAAATTTGTGGGTACGGTTTATTAATCCGTGGGCACGATTTGTTAAACCGAGGGAACAGTTTAAGAACTCGTGAGCACCGTTTATAAACTGAGGGGATGGATTGCAAAACCCTCGCCACGGATTGTTTTTCTCCTACAGGTGACGTGCCGGGCTCCGTACTATTCTGAGATTCCTGTCAGAATGACATAGCTCTGCGCAGGCCCCTCCCACGATAGTTGATTGACAAGACCGTCTTACCTTAGACCCGCCCTGAGTGAACTGAGTGAGCTGTAAACAGTCCGACCGACTCCGGTGCAGGGGAAGACAAGATGTCTCATATTAAGCGATTGAGGTGTTTAGTTGTTGGATGTAATAATGAATATAGCAGTCGTCAGTTACTCCTGACATCTGAGACACAGAGGATTAATGTTACTTTCGCTTCGAAGTGAATGCGCCGATCCCTGATCTGCCTAAATGCGTCTATGTTCACGCGAATCATTCGTGATCCAGCTTTACAGAAAAAGTGTGTATAAGGGTTTTTATGAATCTTTGCAAATCGCCTTTCCTAATATATGCTAGTTAGCAAGTTTCACAGCTTAAGTTTACAGTCTGCTCGTCACTCCACGGAAGAGAGGGGCGGAGTCAGCAGAGCTCATTAGCATTTAAAGCAACATGGCCTAGAATGGCTCGCTGAAAACAGAGCTGATTTTGACAGGGTAAAAAGGGTGTTGTTTTTCACTACCATTGAGAAATTTTAACCAAAGTATGTTATAGACTTTTCATTAAGACTCTAAAGAATCATATCAACTTGTGGAAAATGGGCATCCGGTGACCCCTTTAAACTCATGATATTCGGGACAAACAGCACTCGTGTGATGTTGCTCTCGCTGTTCATGTGATATCACTTATTATATCATGATATAGGCTAAATATGAGGCAAAACGCATACAGGGGCATTTTTGCACCAATATCTTGAATTTTAGGGCATAACTGCATTTATGTAGTTGTTGCCCTGCATCATATTTATCAACTGTATGAAATATAAGATGACGTACAGATCTGGGGGCGGAGCCAGTGCATTAACTGCGTTAAAATACTTGAATTGCGTTATTTTTTCAAAACTAATTAATCAAGTTAACGCGTTAAACTGACAGCCCTAATATATTTATATTCATATAATTGATATTATAATTATTTGAAATATATAAACATAACATTTTTCTTAAATATTATTTATTATTATTTCTTAAATAAAAACTTTTATTTTGGATGTGATTAATCACGATTAATCATTTGACAGCACTAATATATATATATATATATACACATTACCGCGGGAAGTAGGGGTGCTGAGGGTGCTGCAGCACCCCCCTGGCGTGTAGCCCAAGAAAAAATGGGGGTGCTGGGGGTGCGGTGTTAAAAAATAAATAAATGAAATTTTGTAACAGAAAATAAATAAAACTCATTTTATTAATTTGTATATTCATTAAAATTAATAGAAAAAAAGAAGCCTAAGCCTACAATGACAATAAGCAACAGTAGAACATTTGATTGAGAAAGTCGTTTCAACTTGAAGTTAAACTGACTTAGGAAGTCGTTTGTTGCCATGGCTTTTTGATCATATTATTACCTGCACCATACCCAAATCAAGAATTAATGACCATTTCTACAGCCATCACAAAGATACGGCAGAGAAAGATCGAGAGTGTCTATTTACCTCAGCAGCAACCAATCTTTAACGTTAGATCTTTCCTATTCTTGGAACAAAATGAATGCGTAATGTTGATTCAGTATTAGGCTACTCATAACATCAGCAATAGGCTACAATGACAAAGTAGCTTATATTAAACATAAAACTTTTATTAACTGAACGAATAAGACATATGCGCGTTGTAACAAATCAATAAAAGGTTTTTGGATTTCCCCTTACTTCAAACGAACGTAGTTTGGCTCATTATTTTAATTAACAATAATAATAAAAAAGGCTATAGCCTACAATAAAACAGTACAATGCCAAATTCACTTAGGCCTATGTTAAACTTTGAACTTTTATGAACAATATGAATAAGGGAAATATGTTTTACCCGCATTGTAACAAATAAATAAATGGTATTTGGATTTCCCCTTTCCTTAAAACGATTGTAGTTTGGGGTTCATTATTAGTGTAACGGGGCGAACAAGACGTGAGACGTGCGGATCCATATGCAAGGCTTTATTCCAAAACATGGTCATAATACAGGCAGGGTCAATAAACAGCAAACAGGTATGGCAGGGGCAAGACACAGAGTAATCCTTAGGGCAAGCGTGGGTCGACGATCGGCGAACAATATCCAACAGGGGCAAGGCAAAGAGAGATAATCCAGGTAAACAGCAATAATCCAAACGAGATGCAAACAGAGTCCAAAGGGCAAGGCTATAAGGGTAAATCCAGAAAACACGGGCAGGAATCAAACACGGGAAAACTAACAAGGCAAACTGACAACTAGGAACGCTCTGTAGAGTACTCGGCAGAGAGCAAGAGGAAGTCCCAGGTTTAAGTAAGCTGTGTAATTGTGAGATGATTCTCAGGTGTGAGCGAGATCAGTGCAAACAGCAGTGTGTGTGACGTCAGTGCAGTGTATTATGGGAAATGTAGTCTTAGGTGACGTTCAACAGTTAGTGTAGTGCAAGACTCCATGTGGTGAGTGAGTGACCTCTGGTGGTGATCGGGCGGAAGGCCACAGACCGGATTCGTGACAGAGCCCCCCCCCCAAAGAGCGGCTTCCAGACACTCCAATGCGATCCAGGAGGGAGGTGGAGCGGAGGTGGAACAGGGGGAGGGACGGAGGGCCAGGTCCATGTGCAAATGGAGAGACTGGAGACTGAGGCAGAGCCGGAAGCCAGGGCAGAGACGATGGAACTGGAGCCCACCTGGGCGGAGCGGACGGGACCGGAGCCCACCAGGGCGGAGTAGACGGGACCGGAGCCCACCAGGGCGGAGTAGACGGGACCGGAGCCCACCAGGGCGGAGCAGACGGGACTGGAGCCCACCAGGGCAGAGCAGGAAACCACCAGACCGGAGTAGAAGACCACCACGGCGGAGCGGAAGACCACCAGACCCAAGCAGAAGACCACCACGGCGGGGCAGAAGACCACCAGACCTGAGCAGTAGACCATCGCAGGAAAGCAGACCGGGCAGGAAACCATGGCAGAGTCTGAGATCTGGGGGGAACAGAGACAGACAACACAGAGAGAGCAGAGACAGACAACACTGGCGGTGCATTCACAGTTTCTGAGTTCATGGTAGGCAGTTCAGGTGTATATTCCTTGACAAAGACAGGCAGTTCGGAATCGGACACATTGGCTGGTTCAGAGCAGAGCATATGTTCAAAGGCGACCTCTGTGGCCGTGACAGGGCAGGACAAGGGTTCGCAGACGGCCTCCATAGCCGTGACTGGGCAGGACAAGGATTCGCAGATGACCTCCATAGCCATGACTGGGCAGGACAAGGAATCACAGACGGCCTCCATAGCCGTGACAGGGCAGAGCAAGGATTCACAGGAGGGCACCACTGACACCTCTGGGGGTTCTGCAGCAGACGCCGCCACCTCTGGAGGTTCTACAGTGGTAACACCAGGAGATAGGTAGTGTTCAGTAACGGTTTCCTTGACCGCAACACGACAGGTTGAGAGTACGTTCTTGGGCGCCACCACCATACAAGGAGATGAAACGAGCACCGCCGCTTCAGGAGGTTCTGCAGCATATGCAACCACCTCTGAAGAAACTGCAGCGAGTGCCATTGCTTCAGCGGGCACAGCAGCGAGTGTCACTACCCCCTGAGGTTCTGCAGCATCAGCCGCTACCTCTGAAGACATCAAAGTGGACGTCGCTACCTCGGGCAGTTCTGCGGTGGTGTACGCAGCCCAAATGCAACATAAAGTGATCCCTATCATGGGAAGCGCTTCAGACAGAGGAATAAGTTCAGGGACAGGAGGGTTAACGTGAGTGGATTTGGGGATACCAGCTGCGCGTGCAGACACCAGCGGTGCATCCCTCACGCTGGACACCAGACAGGGAGTACGAAGGACTGACCTTAAATCTCTGGGTGTGATAGACTCTGGCAGTTCAGCGGAGACGTGAAGAGGCTCTGGCTGAAGAGCTGAGACGTAAAGAGACTCTGGTGGAAGAGCTGAGACGTGAAGAGACTCTGGCGGAAGAGCTGAGACGTGGTGTGACTCTGGCTGATCAGTTGTGGGATGGGTTGATTCATGACGATCAACGGTGACTTGGTCTGACTCGTTAACATCAGTTGTGACTTGACTTGGCTCTTTAACATCAGCTGTGACTTGACTTGGCTCTTTAACATCGGCTGTGATTTGACTTGGCTCTTTAACATCAGCTGGGACTTGACTTCCCAGCTAACACAGCCATGTGGGGCCCACAGGGGTTGCAACTGGGCCGATATCTGGGGCCCACCTGGGCTACAGCTAATTTTGTCCTCAGTTTCCATGGTGGCCCAACATGGGTTAACCCAGATGGGCTGATGATGGGCCCTTGATGGGCTCCATATAGGGCCCATATGGGTTAACCAGGTAGCTCCCATTTGGTGCCTACATGAGTCTGCCTACATGGGTTAGTGATGGGACCCAGCTAGGTCTTATGTAGTTCTCTTATGGGCCACAACAGGTATTCACATGGGCTAATATATTTGTCTGCTTGGGTTACCTTATTTTACAGTAAACCCCTAAACACAAACATTACATTAAATCCACTAAAAAGCTAAAGGTATTCAATAAACAGAAACCAGTAGTTCATGCTTTTAAGCAAAGTTTATTTGGAATAATTTAAACATGACTATCATAACTTGTACATTCATAACTTTATAAAATAAGTTTCTAAAAAAAAAAGTTAATTTTAAGCTCCTGAAAAACTTATTTTCTTGTCAAAACTTCATAACCTTTATTCTGACTGCTTTAAGCAAGGTTTCGTTGGAATAATTTGAACATGACCATTACAACTTGTATATTTACAACTTTACAAAACAATCATCTTAAAAGTTAAAGTGAAGCTCCTGACAAACATTATTTGGCATAATCGTTATTGTTTGTATATGCATATCTGAAATCTCTAAAATGCATTTCACAAACAAACAAACCAACAGTGCAGCTCCTCACTCCTCTGTCCTCGCTCTCCCAACGGCCCTTTGAAAAGACAACAATTAATCAACCACTGTGCCACATTTTCAGTTAAAACAGATCATTTTTGTCTTTTTTAAAGATTGTATTTCCATTTAAAAATCAAGAATATCTTAAGACTTACCCATTGTGCTCTCCACTATGTGACCTCGCAGAATGGTTTCCTCCCATCACCGATTAGCTACGTTGACACTGAGTGTTCTGCCTCTTTTCTGGTAATTTGCCTTGTAAGAATTTTTTCAAGCTTCCTGTAAAACACAAAAGA
Organism: Schizothorax lantsangensis; assembly: GCA_027422415.1. NCBI lineage: Eukaryota > Metazoa > Chordata > Actinopteri > Cypriniformes > Cyprinidae > Schizothorax > Schizothorax lantsangensis. The sequence goes on along the minus strand of CM049843.1, from coordinate 35,267,359 downwards.
ACAAAAGTTAGAATAAATTCCATATTTACGCCCTTGCAATAAATAAGCAGTCATCTCCAATTTTACATTTTTTCAGGAAATACAATAATGATATTGGATATAATATTCCATCATAAACAAATGATTTCTGTGTAAACAAGGGCACAGGGCAACATTTAAAGGCATAGTTCACACAAAAATTACATGTCTCATTTAATCACAAATGTCAAAATCTGTCCATCTGAAATTCTTTTAAACAGTTATAATTTTTATCAGGCAAATATAGGTCCTTTTCATTGCCATTACAGTGAAATAACTGAACATAAACATAAGAGCCTGATAATGATTTTAGAAGAAAATTTCAGACGTTTTTTGCATCTGACGTCTTCATTTGTTCTTATTTTAGTATCATTTCACTTGTATTAGTGTACACTCTAAAAAATGCTGGGTAAATATTGGACAGAACACATGCTGGGTTGTTTTCAAACAACAGGTTAAATGTTTAACCCAACCTTCTGGGCAGTAACCCAACCGCTGGGTTCATCCATATTTTACCCAGCGCTGGGTTGTATTTAACCCAGCATTTTTTAGAGTGTACTTGTCTTTAATAAAGTTTGAATTTTATTATTTATTATAAACTGAGTTTTGTGATCGCTACACCACAAATGAACAGTTACTTATCACTAAAATAAGCAGTACACCTGGTCCATATTCTCATAATTTGGGGTATTGTTTGTCCAAGTATGGACAATTATTTGCATACGGTCAAACTCATTTGATTCCACTGATTTACGAAGAACAAACTCAAATCTACCGAATAACCTCTGTTTGCACATGCATGTTAATAATCGAACAGCAAGTAAACATACCTTATACAACCTCAAGCAGTTTGAGCCCCCGAAACTCTTGCTTTCCATGCCGGCCAACAAAATTGAACTCTCTTGATAAGGGGTGGTCCAAAAGGAAGGCCATCATTCTTCTTGTGGCTTCATCCACAGTACTCCCTCCAATTTCTGCCACCACAGCAACCTAACGGAAAACAAGATTATTATTATTGGGGAAACAAAAAATTAACCCGAATAATTGCAATTACATTTCCCCCAAAATCGTGCAGCCATAGGTTAATCGATGGTGCACTGCTATTTACACTGGAAGTTGTAATCTACTGTGTGCATCGAGTCCATACATACAAGTCTATTACACACAATTCATATGGAACACTCCTATAATTCCTATGCAGTTACCTCTGTAACAGTTTTACACTTGTACTACAATTGTGTTGCCTGTGGTACAAAAACATTCTGCCTCTATAGCAAAGGAGCTACAGGACTGTGAAAATGTCTTAGGCCACCATTATATTTGTTGTTTTGGAAATGGTATAATGACTATCTCAGAGTTTTTATTAGAATACAACCAAATATACAGAAAATGTATAGGCAGTATTAAAACCCCCCAGAAAGAAACAAATAGGTGGCCTTAGACTTCTGCACAGTACTTTAAGTGTTAAAAATGTTAAAGTTACTGCTAAATGGTCATGTTAGAACATACCACTTGTTTTTGGAAGGTGGGGTCTGCCAATTTCTGCTCCACTGCATCAACATCTGAGACCGTCCAATTACTTTCTGTAAGGAAAATGCTTATTATTTATAAAATTAAAAAAAATAATTTAGGCAAAAACATTTGTATAGTCATAATTTGTATGATTTGTAATAACACCAGAAGGCAAACTGGTGCAGTTTTATAGAAGGCAGAAACTTTTGTTTGCATGATAAATATTAAATATTGTTGTAATGTGGTATTTTATGCATTGTTAAACGTACAACAGCCTTACGGTTTAACGTTACTCTTCAAATCGAGATCTGTCCCAGGCTTAACGTACATACCTTATTTACACTAGCTTCTCTGCTATTTTAGCCATTTGACTTCATCGTTGTAACCTTCTTATATCGGGAGCACACAGCCCGGTGCCAAACTTTGCAGTTTAAATATGAGCTTTTTAAGTGTCTTTTACTTTTAGAGGGCGTAGGAAACACCAAGACATACAGCATTATCCTTTAGGCATTGGCGCCAGAAATAAGAGGAAAAACATGGCGCAATCTGAATATGATGTCTAAAATCTAACGAGACAAAAATCCAAACTATGTTTCGGTTAACATTACGGTTTGTAAACAATGTAATTACATTTTCAGTTTTAAAATTGTAATTCTTACCTTGGATACACTGAAGGCAAACGTCTTCTCCAGAAAATTACAGCCAAGCAGTCAGTGAGTAATGGCGTCGGCGCGGTGCAGCGCGTGCCACGTGGTGGATGGGAAATGCTGAAATCTCGCGTGATCCACACTGCATGCAGATCGAGGCAGGGCTGCATCTCACGGTAGTTTGATGTCGTGGGGGATGGGATCTCGCGAGAAAGTTGTCAGCACAATTAAAGTGGCTGCCTTTTTTTTTTTTTTTTTTTTTTTTTTTTTTCTTGCTACATGTCAGTGGAAAATTGGGTAGAAATGCATGAGTGTTGGAATCATAGACTGTAAAAAAAAAAAAAGGAGGGGAACTTTTAGATTTTGATTAAATTAAGTAATCCAAGTGTCAAAACAACAACAAAAATAATTTTAAAGACACATATGTGCACTATATATCCATGTAATCACCCTATATGGGATTAATTATGTTTGCACTTGTATATTTGATAAAACAAATAGGATCCCATGTGTAGCCCATTTTGAGCCCATGCACACATTTCCCATTAATTACCCAAGTGGGCCCCAGATAAGATGCCCATATTGAGCCCATGCCCACACTGTACCCCTGTTGCCCATGTGAAACCCATGTGGGCCCCACATTAACGTGTTTGCTGGGTGTAAATGGGCCGTTCCCTAAAAGAGATGAACAACAAAGACATTTTGGCAAGATGTTTTAAGTTTCATTAGGAGTAACAATTATAATGAATGTATTCTGTTCTGGAAAGATGTAGTGTTGGGTTTTGTTGAGTATGAACAATCTAAAAGAAACAGTTTTATGTAGTGAATCTGATTTAGGTTTCACATTCACAGATGCAAATATTCAAACTCTAGACCTCTCTTTTTTGTTTTTCTAAAAGAATTTGAGCAATATCTTTCATTAATCCAGTTCTCTAAGAACAAAAAAGCCTTAAAAACTTTATCTGTCTGTAACTCTTTTCCTTTCTTTAATAAAATGTAAATTTCAATTTTATTTTTTCCGTTTGAAATGTATTAAACACCCCCTTCTTATTTTTTTCTCTTTTTTTCCCCGTTCTTTATCTGTTTCTACTTTGTTTTGTTATTATTGTTATCATTTTTATGTTGATGGTTGTATTATTCTGTGTTTTATTCTTGATTTTTGAGCATTAATAAAAATAACTAAATAAATAAACAAAAACTGCAACAACAACAAAAAAAAAACTTCAAGAATGTCGAAGTCGTCATCTGACTGGTTGAATTAAACCGGATTTCCGGGAGACGCGAGTGTCGCATTTATTTTCGGTCCGCCAAAAAGGGTCAATTAAACGCTGGATTTTCAAAAGTATGTGAAATATTTAAAGTTTGCGGCATAGAATCTTTAAAATACATCCGAGAGTTTCACACACCGGTTTGTTATTGTGGCGACATTTCCACGCCCCGAAACGTGACGCTGAACGAAACGAACTGTGATTGGTTGTTTGACATGTCAGTCAAACGGCCTCATGGGCGGGCCTTGGCCAATGAAAGCGGACATCAGTCTGAAGCTCTGGCTACTGGCAACAAAGGTGGGACCAAGAACTAAAAGGAAGACATTTATACTTGATTATAAAAAGAGTTGGCACTGTGGAAAATAAGGGAGGAAATAGGAGAGAATAGACTATTATGACCAGTTTAAGAATAGGGCATAATAAATTAAATAGCACTCTTCATATTATGGGGAAACATCCAACTGTGTTTTGTGACCAATGCCAAACACCTGAGACTGTAGAACATGTGCTTATTAATTGTTCAAAATATGAATTACAGAGGATGGATATGATAAAAGACATGGAAAAAATAGGACTAACAGGATGTGGAGTAAAGAATATTAATGGACTGCTGTAGGAGTGACCAAGGAATGACATATTTGATTTGCTTTGTGACTAAAACAGAACTAATGACAAGAATGCAGTACCGCGGGAAGTAGGGGTGCTGAGGGTGCTGCAGCACCCCCTGGCTCGGAGCTAAAGAAAAAATGGGGGTGCTGGGGGTGCGGTGTTAAAAATAATTCAATTTAAATTTTGTAACAAAAAAGAAATAAAACTAATTTTATTAATTTGAATATTCATTAAAAATAATAGGGGGGGGAGCTTAGGGCTATAATGACAATAAGCAACAATTGTCGCGTGACGTCACCACGTCCGCATCCGTCATTGAAGATTTAAAAATACACCGGTCAACATGGCGCAAAAACGCATTTCTGATTTTTTCGCGAAGCCCAAACAAAATAAAAAGAGACCGAGCCTTGAGCTGAAGGATCAGTCGGATAAGGAAGCAGACCTGGTCCTGGAGCCTATGCCTAGTGAGCAGCCAACCAGCAACAGCTGCAACAGCTCCTCCAAAGCGACCACCACATCAGCCCCGGATCTGGGCCCAGGAGCCGCGCTAATTCAAGGTAACATGAACGTCGCCGCCACGGCAGTACCACCAGCACAAAATACTAGGGTTATTGATTTGGTCGAGGCAATCACTCCACACCAACCAGCCGACTTCATTTTTCCTGGAAGGCAGTTCGGAAAAGAAACATTTTCTCGTTCATTCAAAACAAACTGGTTTGACAAATGGAGGTGGCTGCATTACACTGAGGAAGGTGATCGCGTTGTCTGTTTTAACTGTGTGAAAGCAGTGGAAAAACGTCTCATTAATGAAGATAATGTGAGATTTGACAGCAGTTTTGTAAAGGGAGGCTTCACAAACTGGCGGAAAGCCACAGAAAAATTCAACGAGCATGAGAAGTCTAAACTTCATTGTGATGCCATTCAAAAAATTGCTGCCGCTGTTCAAAGCACCCCGATTACTGCTATTTTATCTGATGCTGCCCTCCAAGCTCAAGCCACAGCAAGGCATGTTTTGGAGCTAATGTTCAGGTCAGTGCTCTTCCTGGGAAAAAAGGGGGTGGCTTTTCGGGGTGACAGCACCCGTGATGGCATTTTTTATGAACTGATGCTTGAACGTACTGTACATACAATCTCCCAAGAGAGAGACAGTGGATTGAGAGGAGAAATAACTGGCTCTCGGACACAATCCAGAATGAAATCATTCAACAGTATGCCTGCGCAATTCAACGTGAGATTGTATCCCGTGCCACAAATTGTCTGTTCTATGGACTCGCAGCTGATGGTACCACAGACTCCAGCACAATGGAGCAATTCTCCTTGACACTGCAGTATGTGGATGAGAAACTGGAGAGTCACTCTGATTTTCTTGGATTTTACAGTGCCCCTGACAGCAGCGGAGAGACCCTGTTCAAGTGCATCAAAGATGTATTTCTCAGGCTGAACATCCCAATTGAGCATCTCCATGGATATTGTTTCGATGGAGCTTCTAACATGTCAGGATGGTTTTCGGGTGTTCAGGCATGGCTAAAAAAAACATGCCCAGAGTCCCTCTTCATCCACTGCGCCAACCATTCACTTGACTTAGTTCTTCAGGAGGCTGCACGTGAGGTGGGTCTTATCGCAGATTCAGTTAACTTTGTTCAGGGCGTAGCCGTGGTAATCCGTGAAACAGCAAAACGCAAGGATCTCTATCAGTCCATGTTTGGCTGTGATGATGTAGTTACCTTACTGGCAATATGTCCAACAAGATGGTGCATACGAACAACAGCTATCAAACGTGTGTAGTGGCTACAGAGAAATCATCAAAACACTGGAGCAGCTTAAGGAGGACAGGAGTGTGAGAGGAGATATCAGAGCAAAGATCAGCGGCTTGCACAAGCAAGCAATGAAAGCAAAAACCTATTATGGCCTCCTTTGTTGTGAAGCAATATTCGAGCCATGTGAGTCGGTGGCCAGGAGTTTGCAGCAAAGCCAGTGCACTGGGTGCCCTTAAGTGTGCTGAACTGCTTGAAAGACGCATGGAGGCCCTTCGGGATGATGCAGTGGTGGATAACATGCTACAAACTGTATCCTCAGCAGGACTTAAAATGCCAGAAGAGAACAGGATGATAAAAACCCCAACCCGCTATCGACACACAGCAGAGCCAGAGGCAGAAGCACAAGTTGCACAACACTCATTATGGAGACGAGAGTTTTATGAAGCTGTGGACTTGGTCAGAGCAGAAGTAAAGAGGCGATTTGATCAAGATGGTGTGAAAACAGCAGCTCTCGGAGAAAAAGTGCTTATTAATGCAGCCAACAAGAAACAAATTGTAGATATAGATTCCCTTCACCTTCCCCAACAGATTGACAAACACCGACTGGAGATCCAGCTGAAAATGATGGGAAACCTCTACAGTGATTCCATCGAGACGGTAAAAGACATCACAACAACCATTTTTAAACTCCATCCACAAACAAGAGCTCTTTGCAAAGAAGTTGAAAACCTCATCAAACTCTAAGTCTCCCCATCTCAGCTGCTTCAGCAGAGAGAACATTTTCTGCTCTCCGCCGGTTGAAGACATGGTTACGCACAACCATGACGCAAAAACGACTGACCCACCTTGCTCTGATGCATGTTCATGGAGATATTTTGGACAGTTTGGACATTGAGACCCTCATGCGTGACTTCATCAGCATCAACCCGGAGAGAAAGGCCACATTTGGAGTTCTGCATGCAGGCAGACAGTAAAGGTAAGACAATTATGTTTCTTAATTGTAGATTATGGCTGATAGGTCTATGTGTATGAGTTAATTTCTGTGTGCTGTCGCCGTGCAGCCTGCAGTTGTATCTGGAGATTGCATGTGGAGGATCGTAGGGTGATGGTTAGGCTATACCAATAAAGTTTATTGGAGTACATTCAGTAATGGAAATGGGGTGGACCCTAGCTTGGGGGGTGGGGGGTCCATTTTAGATAATCTTTCACATGTATTCAGTTATAAAAGCCTTAATAATCTATGATAACATTAAACAAAAAAGCAGCATTTTCACATGTTTACAGACTATTTAATGAGGCTGAGATGTGGCATGAATGCATTTAAAATCATAATAACAATGTTATGAAATCAGTGTTTTAAATATAAAGTTTACTAAATATAAATACTACATGATTTAAATAACTGAAATTATACTTTAAAAATGAAACGAACTGTCAGTAGGAGGCAGCAAATCACTGTCTTTGTCACTGAATTGTTCGTTTAATGATTCGTTCAAACAGTTGATTCATTCAGGAACAAAGCCAGTGACTGTTTTTATGAATGGGTAGCTGAATCATTGACTCACTAGATTCATTAAAAAACGCAGGTTCATTCATAAACGAAACACCGCTGTGTTTGCGTGGAGATGCTCAGCTGTGACTTTGTTTGGAATTGTTCCTTTTTGAGGAAATAGAGCAAAATCAGACAACAGCTGTTCAACGCTGCTATTTCAGTCTTTTACTTCAAAATGTCATATTAAATTCATTGTTACTTTTAGATTCTTTGCAATTTTTTGTGTAATTTACAAGAAATTTCTGATATAAAATTGTTTATACTACTCTCTCTCTCTCTGTCTCTCTCTCTCTCTCTCTCTCTCTCTCTCTCTCTCTCTCACTCTCTCACACACACTCACACACACACACACACACACACACACACACACACACACACACACACACACACACACTCACTCAGTGTGCTGTTGCCAGGAGCCTGAAGTTGTGTACTTTGTGTTCTGGAGATTTTGTGTTTCATGCTTTGGCTATAGAAATACGCATTAATCTTATTTTGTTTTAGTAGTATTAAGTAAAAAACAAAACAAACAAAAAAAAAAACGTTAAATTAACAATTCTTCCTGATAAAACATGAGTTAAGTTAAATCTATTTGACTGTGCAAGTAGTTTTGAATCACACTGATTAAAAAAAAAAAATAGTTGCCATGACTTTTTGATCCTATTTTTCCCTGTAACACGTCTGTACCCAAATTAAGAATTAATGAGCTATTACAAAGAAACCAAGAAAGAGCAAGAGAGTCCATACCTCAGCAGCAACTATGTCGCATTCTCGCATCTTGATCTTTAACGTTATCTTTTCGTGGATCAGTGCTTAAGGTTAATTCAGTATATAATAATAAAAAATAAAAAAAAACGTTACATCAACAATAAAATAGTACAATGATGAAGTCGCTTAGCTTATATTAAACATAAAACTTGAAGGATAAACTGATGACGTGTAACCGCGTTACAACATAAAAATAAAACGTCTTTGCATTTTCCCCTTTGTGGCTCATTATTATTATTATTATTATTATTATTAATAATAAAAAAAAAACATATAGGCCCACAATAAAATGGTATCATTAAGAAATTCACTTTTAATTAAACTGAAGAATATTAAAATAATATTAAACTGAAGTTTTATTAACAAAATTACAATTTTGTGTATAAAATTTGTAACGCAAATAAAATGGATTTCCCCTTTTAAAACGATCGTTTGTGGTTCATTATTATTAAAACAGATCAGTCATAAAGTAGTACAATGGCAAATTCGCATTTATTAAACATGCAACTCTTATTAACAAATTGAAGAAGATGTAGCCTAGCCTACTTGCGTTGTAACCCAAATAAATAAGGTTTCCCTTATTTAAAACGAATGCTTAGTTTGTGGTTCATCATTATTTTTTTAATGAAAACACAGCAACAATAAAGACCAACTCAGTTATTTTAAACGAAATGAAACGTTTATTAACAAAAATCCTCACGCCTTGAGTTTTCCCTCTTTTCCTCGCTTTCCTTCAGTTTTAAATAAGCGCCGTGAGCGTTTTACTTTCACTTTCAAATTAGCTCAATTCGTGTCAAGCAGTTGTTTGCTTTTAGTTCGTTTGAGTTTTCTCTCTTTCCCTCACTTTCCTTCAATTTTAAATAGCCTAGTTTGAAAAAGCACAGTGCACATTTTACTTTCACTTTTAAATTGGCGGTTCTGTATCAAGCAGTTGTTTGTTTTTAGCTTGTTTGTGTTTTCCCTCTTTCCCTTACTTTCCTTTGCTTAAATAGCTTATAAAAGCATCCTGCACATTTTACTTTCACTTTTAAATTAGCGGCAATTCGGCATCAATTGCTTGAATTCAATTCAAGCAACAACAAAATACAACGTAGAACATATAACTTTTACAAAAAAAATGAATAAAAATAAATCATGATATGCCTAATATAAAATAAAAAAATAGCTTACACAAAGTTTAAATAGGTATACAAAACTAAAAATCAGTAAAGAATGAGGAACAAATAATTATGAAATGTAGAAGCAAAACGAATAAGAATGTTTGGAGGCACTGACGCCTAACACCTTGATGCAAAATAATGAAAAAAAAAATACACAGTTTAAATAAAATAAAAATCAGCAAATACTGTGGAACCAAATAAATGAGAAACGAATGTTCAAAAAAGCGTCTATTATCACGTAGATTAATGGCAGAAATCAACAGGCTTTTCAAAATCCAAAATATTTTTTTTAAAACAGGCGCTTTTACATTTAATTCTGAATCTCTTCTGTCATCGTCTTGTCTGTCTCACCTCACTGTTCTTGTCAGTCAGCTGGACTCACTCTCCTCACGTGATGAATTAAATCTGATCTGTGATGCAGCAGCGTTCAGTTTTAATTGTAGTGTCCTCTAACTGAACTAAAATAATTGTATTACTATAAAAAAAAAAAAATCAAAACGACGGTGGGGGACGGTGCCGCAGTGGACAATTGATGTAACCGGTGTTGCGGCATAACACCGGTATCACCGCCAACACCGTCTATCGCAGCAAGCAATGTCCAGCTGAACTAAATTGATTTTATTTCTATAAAAAGGCCCTGTAACACCGACTACAGGACCAAGCCTGTGTATTGCACACTTATAACTTCGCTACTGGCAAAAATCTCTTCCCCTCCCCTTCCCTTTTTTTTCCTCAGCCCCCCCCCCCCACCTGCTCAAAATACGTTCCCGCGGCACTGCAAGAATGACTAAAGTATATGGGAAATAGCTAGAACCAGAAGATGGCAGTAATGCAACGTCAAGGATGCAAGCTGCCGGTAAAACCCGAAGAAGAAGAAGAAGCAGCTCTGGCTGCGCGAGACTACTGAAAACGAAAGTAAACAGATTTCATCTTTCAGAAGCAAATTCGACGCTCGTCTTTGTATCGAAACATTGTTATCTAAGAGCTCTTTATTCAGTGAGGTAAGTCTGAACCCGCTTTTATCTCGGATTAATGGTTTTATGTTGTCCAAAAGGATGAAAATGGATTTACAACCTACAGCTGAAGTGTGTCATCGATCGTAATGAAGGTTTAGGCTAGACTTTACCAGGCTCGGGGTTTCGTCGAGTCCGCTTTAAACTGAGTCCGGTATTATTATTATTATTATTTAAAGGCAGTTTCACACGGGATGAGAGACACGAGGAAAGAGGCACACGGTTTTGGTAGAAGAAGAGGTGTGCAAGCAAGCGGTGCTCGCTGAAAAATTAAAAACGGAGTTGGCAAATATTTCCCCATAAAAGGAAAGTTCATTTCTGACACTGCTAGAAAACGTCCAGAGTTTTCATGTTATTAGATTTTTTACAAAAATTAAATTTGTGCCAAGGGGGCATTTTGCCCCACAGGTTGGGTAAAATGTCCCCCATCTGACAAAGCAATTTCCTTTAAACATTTAACTTGCAGCAAAATCAGAGTACAGGCAGTTGTTGCTTAAAATTAAAAAGAATATAATCAGTAATTATGAATTACAAAATTATAATAGCGTATTTGAAACATTTTGTTAGCTGATGCTAACTGGCTAGCTAACTAGCTACCTGATGCTATCTTGAGGTCATTTTTAAATATAAAATCCAAATATTTTTATTCAACCAACTAGTTAGAATACATGTGATTGATTAGATGTTTAGAATTGAGTAGCTAACTACAGTAATAGCCCGTTTTAAGCCTAAACTCTGTTTCATTGAAAATAATAAAGTTTGAAGTCACCGTTATGGAGGTTAGCGCTTGCTTTAGTTGGGCTCTTGACCCTTGACTTCTTAACTTTAATGTTTCTCTGACTGCTGAAACTGTGTTTCTGAAGCACATTTATTATAGCAGAAGATGATAGTTAGTTTATTGATGATTCAGTCATCATATAGTGTCCTGATTCACTGATCTCATCCAGACTCTGATCTCTGAGAACATTATTTAGATTTAATTATTTCACTTTATATTAGCCTTAGAATACCACTGCATGAAATTTTGCTCTGTTTTAATATTTTGAATGTTTTTAAGTTATGCAGAAGTTATTTGGACAGGATCATACAGACTCACACAGATATCAAGATTCAGCGTATGAACAAAATATTCAGAGCAACTCTGAACATCACAAAACAAGCTTTTTGTTGACTGTCACCATTGTTGAGGTTCATACGCTGAATCTTCATATCTGTGTGAGTCTGTATGATCCTGTCCAAACTATTTATGTGTAATGACATTCTAAATATTTAAGCAGGGTATAATTTCATGCAGTGGTATTCTAGGCCTACTATAAAGTGAAATAATTAAATCTAAATAATGTTGTCAGAGATCAGCCTCTGGATGAGATCAGTGAATCAGGACACTATATGATGACTGAATCATCAATAAATAATCATCATCTGATCAGATTGTCTTCTCACATCTTCTGCTATAATAAATGTGCTTCAGAAACACACAGTTACAGCAGACAGAGAAACATTAAAGTTAAGAAGTCAAGGGTCAAGAGCCCAACTAAAGCAAGCACTTACCTCCATAACGGTGACTTCAAACTTTATTATTTTCAATAAACCAGCGCTTAGGCTTCCTTTTGTAAGCCAATTTTGTAGCAATACAATCACTTATTTTATTGGTTACAATTCAAAGCAGGTAATGCAAAATCAAAGTTAAAAAGAGGTCGTCTCTCTTCAGACTTTTTATACTACCGTATTGATCCGAATATAAGATGCTATTTTTTTCTTGGAAATACATCTGAAAAAACGCAGTCGTCTTAAGCCCTATTCGGACGGGACTAGTTTTACAGGGGGTCGTTAGAGAAATTTGTGTTTCACAGACGTACTTGGTGATTTTGATCCCGTCCGAATCTGCCACGTCTGTGTTTTTCTCACACAACCTCTGTAATAATTCCAGAGCAAATTACCTACTGTTTTTACTCAGTGATCCTCTGAGAAAACTAATCCCGTCCGAATGCGATGTCTGTGATTGCCGGTGAATTGACGCATTTCCTTTTGTGTTTTGGCCAATGTGAATTACCGTAGACGCTCTTACCGTGCACACATTTGATATATTTGCCTCCCAGCAAAGGAAAAATTAAATTAAAAGTAAAATAATAATAAAATCAAGAGCCAGAGCACGTAAACTGTTAAGACTGGCTATTGTAATATCAACGTCAGGTAAAATAATTTGCGTTCATTTCTGCACTCAATTACATAATGTTTTAATTGCATATGTAGGCTACCTTTATGAAAATTAAACACGGGTTTACTACAAATAAATATCTAAAGTATAAGTGAAGTAACCACACATTAACATGGTTTTGCTATACTAGCCATTTCGCTTCACCGTGGTATTTGTGTGATTATGGTAATCAATCTGAATGACTATACGCAATGCACGCATACAGAGCGCGTGATCTCTGAAACGCCCAGATGTCCAAAACAGCCCCTCTCACCTCTGTAATGGTGTAGTGGTGCCTGGAGAAGTGGGTATACTCTCCCGTCCCCCAGGGAAACACCAACTAAACCTGTTGCCTTGACCTGCCCGTACATGCTACTATACCAGGGGTCTGCAACAGGGTTTGAAATGAACTTTTTCACTCACCAGACAATTTTGCTAATCATTTTTTAAGTTACCGGCCATTCACAACTTCTACTAGCCAAAAAACAACAACAACAACATATATAAAGGCCAGTTTTTTTCTTAACCTTATTAAATGTGTCATCAACCTTTGTTTCAGAACAATTGTTTACATTTTATTAATAATTTCCAGTTAATATAATAAGACATGAATCAAATGAAATCAGCCTCAACAAAAATTGATCTTCCCACTACATAAAAAAAATGGAAGCAGCAGAAGTCAATGGCATTCATTTGCATTCACACAGAGTTTAATGATACTGAAATGTAACATGAATGCTTTTTCCAAAAGTACAACTGCATAAATAATGTTATGCGTTTTAAAATTATTTTTTTAATATACAAATATGAAATGTTGGGGGAAAATACAGTAAGCTACTTTTAAATATGAAAGTAAACCGCCAGTAGGTGGCAGCAAGTGACTGTCTTAATGAGTGAGTCGTTGAATTATTTATTCAAACGATTTGATCAGACGACTAATTCACTCAAGAATGAAGCAAGCGCCTTTATGAATGGGTTATTGAATCAATGACTCAAATGATTAATTCAGTAAGGTGTTGCTCTGAGATGCGCGGCTGTTCTGCTGTGATCTTTGTTTGGAACTATTTTTTTGTTAGGCTAACCAAATCCAGCAGAAATGGTCAACATTGACAATATTGTCTAAATTATAGAGCACTTAACATTAACTACTCTTCATTAACATGAACTCTTGCATAAAATCAACGGAGTGTCTATTCACACTAAGTGCAAATAGCCCACCTTGTTGGCAAAGGCTGTTTACACTAACTCCACCCACTAACGTGTGATTGGGTTAATCAACACTAAAAAAAGATGCCAGATCAGCATCAGTTTCAGTGGCGTAGATCGTTAGGCGTGTGCTTTTTGACGCGATCGACCCGAGTTCAATTCCACCTTTTGCCAAACTTTTTTCCTCCCTTTTTCAAATCTCATATTGCATCAGAAAGGCATTTATTTTCAATAAAAATGAAGGAAATAATCAAAAAGTTGAAAATAAAGTATCGGGTAGGGTTAAGGTAGATGTAGGGAGGGCTTTATTGTCCCAATAAGGTGGCATGCATTTAATAATCTGAATTAAAACAATAATTTACACTCAATACGTTATTGCTTACAGTTTTATAATGTACTACAATACTGAGGTGCAGATAATTGCCACTATTTGCAATAAATAGTATAAATAGCAGAAAATCTTGCTATTTTAACAGTGTAAATAGAATCTATAGCTATTTACACTTAGTGCAATAGCCGCTGCCTAAAATCAATGCCAAATTTGCAATAGTATATTGGTTTTCAGGGGAAAAAAATAAAATCTTGTGTTGCTTTACTAGGCATCATATGTTATACATATAAAAAAAACTGCCTTTCTAAAAGAATTTGAGCAATATCTTTCATTAATCCAGTTCTCTAAGAACAAAAAAGCCTTAAAAACTTTATCTGTCTGTAACTCTTTTCCTTTCTTTAATAAAATGTAAATTTCAATTTTATTTTTTCCGTTTGAAATGTATTAAACACCCCCTTCTTATTTTTTTCTCTTTTTTTCCCCGTTCTTTATCTGTTTCTACTTTGTTTTGTTATTATTGTTATCATTTTTATGTTGATGGTTGTATTATTCTGTGTTTTATTCTTGATTTTTGAGCATTAATAAAAATAACTAAATAAATAAACAAAAACTGCAACAACAACAAAAAAAAACTTCAAGAATGTCGAAGTCGTCATCTGACTGGTTGAATTAAACCGGATTTCCGGGAGACGTGAGTGTCGCGTTTATTTTCGGTCCGCCAAAAAGGGTCAATTAAACGCTGGATTTTCAGAAGTATGTGAAATATTTAAAGTTTGCTGCATAGAATATTTAAAATACATCCGAGAGTTTCACAGTTTGTTACCGTCTTTACTGGGTGTTTTTAGGGGATATTTGCATTTATTCACATGCGATTGGATTAGCTATTCATGTGGTGGACGGACATGATTTTGGATAATGCAGGACACTACTGAATGTTGCGCATCAGAGGTTGATTTAGAAGTGGGCATACGCAAAGCCGACTGATAAATAAGTGGGTATAACTGCGTATACCCTCCACTACACCACTGACGGAGATGTTAGTCCCGTCCGAATTGGTACATGAAAATCGCAGACGGCAGGTGATAAGAATCGAAACTCAAACGTAGTTTAGAAAAATAGTCCCGTCCGAATAGGGCTTTATATTCAAGGTCTAGATTTTGACATGTCAATAACACACCCACAACCAGTGTTGGGCAGTAACTAATTACTAGTAATTTAGTTACTGTAATAATATTACTTTTTGCAGTAACTAGTAGTGTAACTAATTACTAATAAGATTTCAGTAATAATATTACAGTTACCATCCATAAAACAGCTTAGTTACTTAGTTACTTTTGATGCCTCAACCCCGCTGATTTAAAGTCTTAACAATCAAATAATTCCTAGATTTATTTTCATAATTTGCATGTGATGTCTCCAGTGCAGCAGTCAATCTTGGAATATAGAAAAGCTTACATTCAGCAGATAGAAATATTGCATTATATTGATTTTGTCAGGAAAAAAGATGATCTGAACACTGTTGTGTATTACTTTACTCTGGCATTACATCCCTCTGATCAGCATGTGCTACATTATATTACTATAATTAAACATATTTTTAGAAAATTTAACAGTTTCTTACAAACTTATGTGATTTGATAAAATACATAAAGAAATATAATTGTATATATGGGTAACGGAAAAATTACTTCAAGCTACACATGACAGTTAATGAGATTAATTCAACACTTCTGCTTGAATGTCACTATTAATCATTGAGTGATTGTAATAACTTCTGACTGAGATCCAATGTGGATTTTGGTCAAATGATGAGGAAGAAATATGTTATTAGTAACATTCAAGAAGAATTGTATGTGGAAGATACACAGTTACAACTTCTGTGGGGCGTGAAGAAAAAGTAATGTAACTAGTAGTGTAACTAATTACTGCTGCCAGAAAGTAACAAGTAATGTAACAATATTACTTTTGAAAGGAGTAACTAGTAATGAGTAATATATTACATTCTTTGAGTAACGAGCCCAACACTGCCCACAACAATAGGTGGCGCAAAAACCGTAAAACGAGTGTGCCATGAAATAGGCTACATAATGTAATGTGTGTTGTAAAGATTGCGAGTGAAAACAAAAGAAAAATAAAAGCTTACAGTCGTGACTATCATTAGCCTGATGGGAACAAACTTCCTCTGTAAGTGATTTTAAAACATAAGACAGTACCCAGATTTGAAGAATACAACAAGATTTCACTTCTACTGTTAATACAGTTTTGGTAGGCTACTATGAGATGGATGGACTAAATGTTACAGAATTCAGTTGGGCTACCTGTTATTTTTATGGTATATTAAAAAGTGTATATTTTTAAATGTCATTGTTGATACATTTTACCAGTATTTACCATACTTTCAAAAAAAAAAAAAAAAAAAAAAGGAAAGATATGCAATATGAAAATAATTTAATAAAAAAAAATGTTTTTTTCTCAGTAAAACACAAGATTTGGTTTTCAAAAAGCATTTTCCAAGAGGTACATCTGGAAAAAAGGGGGTCGTCTTTTAATCAGGGTCGTCTTCTATTCGGGTCAATACGGTACTTTTTTGGTGAATTCCAACTCCATCATAGACATAAGGTCATCATATCCTGCTGAAAAGTAACTCATGCTTAATACGTTACGATGTTTTCCTTTGTCGTTGACTTCTTCGTCTGGCAGTTTTCCTCTTCTTCTGGCTCATCTCTGATTGAGGTTGCAACTTGCTTCTTCGCCTCTGCGTACGCTCGTAACATTTTTAGTTGGTTACAAAAGCATCAAACTCAGGAAACCAACTTTCACAACTGCCTATTAGTCATCTCTTATCTTAAACCAAGGAATATTGCAAGTACATTTTCTATCTTATAATCATTCAATTTCAAATTATTTCATTTCACAACAAGTCAAGGATTATTGCATTCAAACATATATGGTATTAATCTAAAAGCAAGTAAAGTATCATAGCGTTGAAACGGGTAAACAGCAATATAATTTCCAATATCCAGAACACCTTTAACCCAGTGATGGACAAACTCGGCCTTCCAGCCCACTTTCCAGAACCCTGATAAAACTCACCTGCCTGTAGCCTTCTAGCGAGTCTTGAAGACATCGATTAGCTGGTTCAGGTGTGTTTGATTAGGGTTGGAGATAAACTCTGAAGGAAAGTGGGCTGGAAGGGCAGAATTTGTCCATCCTTTTTCTTTTTTTTATGCAAAGTTTTCTATTTTTCCTACTTTCAAATTAAATTGTAAACAAATGAACACAAAGTACATGGACCTGGCTAGAGATGCTGGGAGAGACTCTAGCTTCTCCGTGACTTCATAGGATGAGTGAAAATACATTTATCATGAGTATTCAGTACTATATTCACTGAATGAAGAGCTTTATAACCTTATTTTATGGAAGTGAATTACACACGTGCATTTTTTGTCTTACAGCACTTGACATCTTTAAAATGGAAAAATTAAAGGTTTAAAGGTTAAATGTGGTGTTACTGGGAAGAACTGGAGCTGGGAAAAGTTCAACAGGAAACACAATCCTGGGACGACAAGCTTTCGTCTCAAAGAAAAGCTTCAGATCAGTCACTCGAGATGTTGCTGTTCAATCTGGATCAGCTGGTCCCTTCCCAGTCACTGTTTATGACACACAGGATTATTTGACACAGAGATGAGTGAAGATGAGATTCAGAAGAAATATAAAGAGGTTCTTCAGATATGTGAATCAGGTCCCTGTGTGTTTCTGCTGGTGATCAAAGCTGACAGATTCACTGCAGAAGAGAGAGAAGCTGTGAAGAAGATTGAGCAGCTGCTGGGAGACGAGCGCCTGAAGAAAACCTGGATTCTCTTCACCAGAGGAGACGAACTGGAGGAAGAAAACATGACCATAAAAGAATTCCTCGATGACACTGAACCACTGAAGAACCTCGTTCAGAAATATGATCAGAGATACCACGTGTTCAACAACAAGACGAAGAAACAAGCTGGACAAGTTCAAGAGCTGTTTATAAAAATATTTAAGCCACATTTGGGTGAGTCTTTTATACCAATATTAATTGTTCTGGACACGTTTAATCACAATTATTTGCCATGAGTGTATTTTTTATTTTATTTTTTTTGTTATGAAGGAGACGCATTAGAGACATTGAAGCAGAATCCACTAACGAGGAGAACACCTCAAGAGATTGAACAGACGCTCCTGCTGACAGTCTCTCATCCAGACGCTTGTTCTTCTGGGTAAAAGTGGAGTTGGGAAGAGTGCACTGGAAACACAATCCTGGGAAAGAGAGAGTTTGACTCTGTGATGAGAATGAGTTCAGTAACCAGTAAATGTTCAGATGCTCACGTCACTGTTTCAGCAGATCTGTGTCTGTAGTTGATACTCCTCCATTCTTTGACACACAGATGAATCCTGAAGAGTTAGCTGATGGAGAAGCCCAGAAGTGTTTATATATCCAGTCCTGGACCACACGCTTTTCTCATTGTGTTTGCTGTGAATATGAGATTCACTGAACATGAGCAGCAGATTCCTCAGAGGATTGAGATGATGTTTGGGTGAAGAAGTGTTAAAATACTCCTTCATTCTCTTCACTCATGGAGATCAGCTGGAAGAGAGTCTGTAGAGAAACTCATTGAGCAGAACTGTAGATTAAGAGATCTAGTTCAGCAGTGTGTGGAGCAGATATCACGTCTTCAACAATAAAGATCTGAATAACAGAGAGCAGGTGAATGATCTCCTGCAGAAGATTGACTCAATGATAGAGCAGAACGGAGGAGGACACTACAGTAACCAGATGTTTGAAGAATGCTGAGAGATTCAGAGAGAGGAAGAAGAGCAGAGACAGAGAGAGGAAGAGCAGTAGAAAACAACTAGAGAAGATCGAGAGACTGAAAAAAGAGACAGAGGAGAGAGTCAGATTAGAGTATGAAGCTGAGAGATCTGACTAGAAAGACATAGAGCAAGAAGCAGAGCGAAGAAGAGAGTAGAAAAACAAAAAGAGGATTTAAAAGTTTTTTTTAGAACCAAGAGATTACCAGGTTTTAGTTGTTGCTGGAAGCTACTGTTGGAGCTAGAGCTGCTCGCTCCTAGAGTCTTTTGGCTCAAAAGCCCTGGGAATTTGCTGATTTTAGCGCTGCTGTACGGCTGGAATCTGTTGCAGCTGCTGTGCTGCTGGAAGTTGCTGCTGAAGTTGCTGCTGCTGGATTGCTGGAGGAGTTGCTGCTGGAGGAGTTGCTGTTGCTGCTGCTGTTGCTGCTGGAGGAGTTGCTGGAGGAGTTGCTGCTGGAGGAGTTGCTGCTGGAGGAGTTGCTGTTGCTGCTGTTGCTGCTGGAGGAGTGCTGCTGGAGGAGTTGCTGGAGGAGTTGCTGCTGGAGGAGTTGCTGCGGAGGAGTTGCTGCTGTTGCTGCATTCAGAGGAGACAGAGAGAGGAAGAGCAGAGAAAACAACAAGAGAGAAACAAAGACAAGAGGAGATTGAGAGAGTGAAGAGAGTCAGAGCAGAGTATGAAGCTGAAAGATCTGAAAGAGAAAGACCAAAAGAGGCCTGTGTCTCGTAGTTGATGCTCCTGGATTCTTCAACACTTCCATTAAAAGCTGATGGATTAAAGACAGAATTTTTCACTTCTGGTCTACAAGCTTTTCTTGTGAAAGGACACAGAAGAGAAAAGCACAGCAGAGGAGTTCTGCATCACTTATCTTTCAGTGGAGCTGAGGATGCAGCTGACACACTGGAGACAGAGATGAAGAAAAAAACAACAAGAGAAGGATGAACGAACAAACAAGTATGAGCAGAGCAGTAAGAGAGCTGCTACACACTTATTAAACAGCTGAAGAACTGAAGAGCAATACAGAATAAAAACAGTGTCATCCAGCTGCTGAGACTCAGGTATCAACATGCAGACTGAATATATTAAACTAATACTTCATTGTAACGTGTTTCTTAAAGTCGGTTGTTGAACTGTTTCCACACAGACAGCATCTGCACATCTTTACCCTCACTATCAGAGCTGTTCAGTGTTTCTGGATCATGATGCAGAAGAGGTGAGGTCTTACTACTATTCCTCTTTTTCATTTGTTAAGGCATTAACAATGTTCTCAAGCAGTCTTATATCAGTTTCTATGCTTTCAGACATCTATTTGACCTTCTCTCCTGCTCATGTTAATTAACTCTGGTGTCGTTTGCTCTCTTACTGTTCATTATGATCACTGTCATCATTCTCATCTTATGATAAAACATCTAATGCATTTGCTGCAAACAAGTTAAACTACAAAAAACATTTAACATCACGCATTTGCTTTAGTAAATGCTGCTTATTTATTATCTAAAGTCATTGTAATATATGTTCAGAGTAGACTCAAAGTGTGCATAAGGTGAAGGGAAAGCAGACACACATCACAAGCAAAATGAAAGATGTAATGTCTACTATATCATTATGATTATTTAGAGAAGGGATAGTTCAAACCAACGACAGTTTCTAGTCCCCATTGACTCCATAGTAGTTTTGATTTATAAATATTGATGGTCATCTAAGCAAATGTATTTGAACACACACAATACACAATCACATTATCCCTGGATAACGATTGATTTACTATATGTTCATGTTTACGTTATAGAGAATGGGAATCTACATCACTGTGCATTGCATTCTGGGTAGTTGTTTTAGGACTCACTCAGAAGTGTAGATTGACAGCAAATAAAAATCAACCGAGCAATAAACGGCTGTATTTACATTATTGGTTTAAGAACTGCTTCACTTGTTTATAATAATATTTGAATGCTTCACTTTATTGGAGTGCTCGGTCACACTGCACATATTCACTGCGTCTCATAACACCAGATATTCTCTTCATTTTAACCCATTTCAGATTGATTTTCACACAACTTTATTCCTATTTTAATAGCTAACTTGAGAAGTTATTTTAATGACAAATGTCAAGAGCGTATTATTGTAACGTGCGAGCACATCGATGTAATGCTTGAGTC